>PNEQ01102633.1:0-71600 GCA_003012365.1 Medauroidea extradentata
GCGCCTCTCGCCAGTACTCAAAACTAAATTACAAATTAATTATTTTAAACCACAACTTGCAATTGAGACACACGAAACATACAATTCTAATCATAATGAAATTTCAACTGGCTTTCTACGACTATTCTAACATAATTTACAGTATTTACAATATATGTGTTGTTTATTTTCATTTGAAGGCTATATGCCGGTTACAAAGTATAAGTATAAAAGTAATGTTTTCAAGTAAATAACATTGTCTTAAATCCTGGGGTTTATATACAGAAGGTTCCGTAAAATAATTACGTTTTATTACGTTTTTCTTTTCGTATTATAAATGGTTTAATTAATAAAATACTTAATCTACCTTACACTAGGAAAGTTTTACCCAAAACCACACCAAGAGAACACCTGTCTTAGTTATACTGTCAGCCAATTAACATTTGTTATATCTATATATTATGAGTACCTAAACAGCCGTGAAACTATCTAACACATGAGTCTTGGATAATATGTATTGTGAAACTCGTCGTAGGTAATAATACTTATAGTTTGTACATTATATATATATATATATATATATATATATATATATATATATATATATATATATATATATAAAGAAATTGACTTCCAGTAACAGGAAACTAACTCTCTTTTAAAATTTCTAAGTAATATGTTTAATTTGCTACAACTCATTCACTATTAAGTTGACATAAATAATTAAGTATGATGTTAATTCGGTAATTCAGAATCTTGTGAACTTGTAACAAGGTGTGTATAAAGCTAATTGCGTGGCGATACACAGGCATACAGAGTGAGCAGACGAGATGTAACTAGGAAGTTCAAACCTTGAAACACAGCAAATTTTGTTCCTCAAATATCGGAGGCTGAGAAGTTCTACAACCGAGAGATTCAAGGAAATCCGACAGTGTTTAGGTGCCTGCACACTTGGGCACCGAGCAAAGCAGCGTAGCAAAAATATTTTTGATGGAATAACCTTAAAACAAACGGAAGCATGCACATTTAGGCTAAGTAAGGTGTGGCATAGAGATATGCGATGAAGTGTAGTTTGAGCGAGAAGATTCTGTAATGCAGCTAGCAGGACTTTCCATCACATCTATCTGGCAAACGTAGCGTGGTTGTCACACTTATCTTTGGTGATTCTCATATCTTGTTTGGATGCTCTTGCCCGACATGGTAATTGAAATTCAAGCCAGGTACTGACTCAGAAACAAAGTCTCGAAATATTAATAATTCCCTTTCTGCCTTCAAACACATTCACAAACAAACATTTACATGAAATATGCACGGAATACTTTTATGTTATTAAACTAAAATTTGTTACACAGGGTTTCCATAGATTATCTTTACAACTATAGCTTTGAATAATTCTAAAACTATACTATATTAGATAACAGCAAACTGTTTTCAGCATGTGACAAGATTACTCAATGTATTTTATACATGCCAATTTGTGCATCCCTAGTGGCACGGAAAACGTCGAGTCGGTATTCAATTTTCCTTAATGTACTCTCCAGAATTTACACAATGACATGTTGAAATGCGTTGTAAATATGTGTCTTAATGTCCTTTAGGCATGTAAATTTTGTTCGGTACACTTGATCCTTTACAAAACATTACAGAATGAAGTCAAGTAGAGTGACGTCCGGTGATCGTGGTAGCTACCAGGATCTAACCGTCTCGTCCAGTCCACCCAACTGGAAAATTTCATAAAAAAATTTACGAACAATGACGGACCTGTGAAGTTGCACTCACTTTGCTGGAAAATGACGCCAGGTTGAATGTGGTCCAATTATAGCACGACAAACTCTTGTAACATATCCAGAATGACACCACCGTTGATTGTAAACTCAGTGAAAAAGACTGGACCAATGATGCAATTGCGCATAAGTTCACACACCACACATTGGCATAGGGATTGTTTCTTTCCATTACACGTGCAACATAAGGATTCTATGAAGCCCAGATACAGCTGTTGTGATGCTTCAGTTTGCATGATGCATGAGACGTTGATACATCGTAGAAACAATCTTAAGTCATTGTTTGCATCAGTCTCGGCTTGCGTTTACACCGCAAATAGTTTGCACTTAGGGTTGTCCATAGGCTTTAGTGCTAGACATACCCGCACCATGCAGACCTAAAGTCGTAACTTGTTATGCATGACTTTGTGCATTTCAAACCGTCTGGTGTAATATAAACATATTACAGATTAATGTTTTTTTTAAAATAGTTCAGATTTGTTTGTATAAATTTGCAAATATTTTAGTTAACCTTAAAATTTGTATTTTATAAATTTATGTTGTATTGTATTTAGTAGGAATGCCTCTGATATCAGTTAAATTTAATTTATTTTTATTTGTAGTGAAATGTTAGGATACCCTTCCATATGTTTATTTATGCTAAGAGTAATTCTTAATGTTTGTTTATTTGGTTGCTAAGGTATTATTTTGAAAGTATGGGAGATGCAAAGCAACGCTAGGAGCAGCACTGTCGCGCCTTGCAGACGGCCGGAATGGTGATAGAAACGTATTTTTCGTATGCGTGGCAATGGAAACGCCAGTTTATTTTCATTTTTAAGGGCTCGTATGGGTAAATGCAGGCTTAAATTAATGTATATAAAACCAATACTGAACACAACGAACTATTTAATACAAAATATGTAATAAATTGTTTAGTATATCCCATATTATTCATTGAAGTGTGCATTAGAAGCGATGCGGAATAAAGCCGCATGGCGAGTGTGTAGCAGTAAACGATTTTGTTATGCGGGAAATACAATTTATAAGAAAAAAATTAATATAATCTTTTTGAAAAACTACAAAATTGATTAAAATTTGTGCGCACGAAAACTGTCCGTTTAGAATGGTTATAGGTTACATAATGATTGAAGGTTAGTTCATGCTGTTGTTACAACATATTATATTAATACTATCGTGATTGAAGTAGACTAACACTTTTGTAAAAAGGGATATTATGAGCTTGTAATTTTAACGTTACTAGATATTTACGAAACGTTCTGCAAACGTAGCTCCGAAAAATTTTTTGTAATATTTTTTTTGTAGGAAAAAATCTACTTTTCAGAAATAAACATAAAACGGAAAATTATTTTTAATAAGACACGCATGCTAAGTTTGTATTTTAACGCTTACAAATGAATATACACGTCTCCAACTATATCATTTCAACAATTTAGTATTCAGTAAATTGATGAGGTTAGGTCTAACCTCGTTAGTTCTACATAAACCAGTTATAATGAAAGAAACGCGTTTACTACAATACATACAGAAATTGGAAAAGAAAATACACTTAGGTATTACAGAATTAGTTTGGAGAGTAGGGCCTACTGCTTATAATAGGAATACAATTGGATTGGTAGAAGTTGCGATGTGTGAAAATGTCTACACTCGTAACGATATTTTTACACTGTTACACATCGACAGTGCTCTTTACTTACATATAGAGACATATTTTTAATAAAACTCTCTTATTTTTACAACGAAGAGCAGTACTTTTGCCACCTAGTATTTATTTATAGACATTAAATAGTCTCGCTACGCACGTGTACAATATAGCGTCTGCAGTCGGTATCACCATTCCGAAGATTCAGAAGTTCACCACCAGATGTCAGCCACTTTGCTTTGCATCTCCCATAGCCTTGCTTTAAACGCTCAGCACAATACATTCATTTGTTTTTATCTCTTTGGTTACAAGAATAGAGATTTTAGAAGGTTTTTAAGTCAGTTCTTGGTCCTTTTTCAATATTGACAGCAGCGTCCAGGAATTTATAGACTTCAAGACCAGCTTAACAAAGTCTATCATAGCAACAAAATGGACCAAGTTGCAGAGATTATGGTAGGGAGCGAGGGCCATCTGCAAGAGGCCCCAATCAGGCGCTCAAGTAGATACCTTAGTGCTGAGCTGCCAGTTTTGCTACCCGAGGGACGTGGCTTCTCTAGCGCCATGTCTGACGCCATCCACATCTCCAGTCTGATTCTAGATTAGTACTATAAGCTGTTAAAATTTTTTTAATGCATCACCGTAACTCGACCAGGAATTCATTTTTTAATTTAATCTTCTAGTCAAGTCTGGTAAATTAGTGGTCGTTTTCCAAGAGTTTCGTGAACTGCCGACTTAAATTTTAATCCGAAGAAACTTGCGTTTTTTTAAGGCTTAATTTTGTGCTGCATATAAGTTTCAAATAATTGGCAACAAATTTTAACATTTTCGCTACCCCTTAAACTTTATTAATTTACAGTTTTTTAAGGAAGTGTGTAGGATGTTATACTTTTTTTTCTTTTGGTATTTTATAAGTCTTTTAGTTACTTCAATTAAATTAAGAAACTTTCAACACCAGTTGCATGATTTATTCCATTGAGTGTAGTCTAGTTGGCTTCGTTTTGTAGTATTCTAAAGTTTCCAAGGCGCCCATTATCTATTTATTTTATTATCATAATTTATTTATGATAAATCGTTGTTTGTTTCTGTTTTATGCTTGTTCGTATTTTTAGACTGGTTGCCCTACACACAGATTTGGTCGGACTCCTTGCAAACGCCTGCCGTACCTTACATACAGTAGCGTATAAAGCAGGTGGTCGACCCGCTCACTGTTTATGAACGAAATTACCTATTTCCATAAATTACGTATGCCAAGCCTGAATAGTTGGTCGGCAAATGTGTTCCCTTTCATACTTTGTCCGAAACGAAAATCTGTTTGCAATTGGGTACTGAATATCATCTTTTTGAACCAGGCCACTCTCAGATTATTTTCTGTGGTGTCCACATTTTAACTAATTATGCATGACCAGGTTCATAAAAAACTTTACCAATTATTTACATTATGAAACACGTTTGTTAATAATGTATCATGTATAGTTTAATAGCAATTAAAGTCTTAAGTTATAAGGATAACTCGTGGACATCCAGCAATATAAACATTAAAAATATAGTTTTTACTTAATTAAACGTTGTGTTTAAAACTGTATTTTGAATAAATTGTTCAAGCTGCACAAAACAATACCTTTCATAACAATATAAAGGCAATTTCTCTACAAGATCATCAGTAAGTGTAAAATTATTTCATTAACGAAGATACTACTACGTAATGCTTTACGTTTCTTCCACCTTTTTAATAGAATATTGTCTACCGAATTTATTAATTTTTAATATTTCGTACAAATCGCACATACCGATATTTAATTTTTATTATTTTACTACGGACTTGATAAAACATTAGTCCTCGTAACACAAATGAAAAACTTAAATATTTCCCTACGTAAAATGGACTAATCAGTGGAGTTACACAAACACAGACAAGAATCAGGCAAGTGCGACATTAGTTTTTCTAATTTAATAATGGTGTAATAATACGTGGTTTTGCTTTATTTTTCAATGTCTGTAATTCACCCAGGAATAATTAAGTTTAATGTTGGCCTATACAAACATATTGAGAAGTACAGGTGAAAAACTGTAAAACAACATTTTAAAGATTAGTTAAACATCCAAATAAACTATCTATAATATTAAAAGGTTATAATATTTTAATGCTAATAACATTTATTTCTTCTTGGAATGCAAGAGAGAAAAGGTAGTTAATAAACTGACAAAACTCTTTAAGTATTTTTCCGGTACATAAATCAAATCCCAACATTTTTTGCATTACTACTTTCGTCTTACGTGGCCTTCAATGGTGAAAAGTTGTCAACAATTGAGGAAAACAGATCATTCAAAACCCGAAAGCATTAGTAGAATGTCCTTTTGTCTTTATTGAAGGTCAAGCAGACAATAAAATTCATATTTCATTAATACAGTATTTCAGTTATATAATGTTACGAGACGCGACTATTGTGCGAGCTGCATAATTTGAGAACGCCAACAGCAGGATGAAAGGACAGCGGCGTGTGCTATGTGGCTCACTCTTCCCTCTGCGCCTTGTCGCAGCAGCCAGCCGCACGCCAATCTCGAGTTTCGCAAACACTCTGATAACAGTAAACATCATGGCCTGGGGAATTCTTCTACCTACTCACTTTTCTCCGATTGTGCCTGATGCGACCAGTTTCTCGTAACTACCGGGCAGATAGTCACCGCGAGATTTCTGGACACACTATTAAAAAATATAAGAGCTCTGCGCCACATGTTTGGGGTAGTTTTTGACCAGACGCGTCTAGTGGGCGAATAAGTGAATCGTGGTGACAGCGACGGATTGTTAGTGGTACTAAAGGTCATTCGGCGGTATTGTGTGCTGCAAGTAGTAGTGACGATATGAGGATTCTGTGACTTTAGGAGGACTATTTGGAGTGCTCCGAGTTACGACATTGGGTCCACCATTTTTGTGTAGAGAGACCGTTAATGAACGGTCAGCTTGTATAGAGGACTGATACTGTTACATCGCGCCTGAAAATCTACCTGATTTAAACCAGTCGCATCTCTAGATGACCTGTAACTTGATTTGTACAACGACTCAAAAGAAAGACGCACATTTTCAACACAAACCCCGAAATTTATTATCATTCCCTTATGTTTAACAACAACCCATTTTCCCTCATTCCTTTTTTCTACATCCATGGTTTATTAACACAAAATTTACGGCAAACTTTGATATAAATAGTCTTGTAACATTGACTATGTTCCGAAATGTAACATACTCCCTTGAATTTCTTGCATGAGGCAACAATTCAAAATCAAAACAAATCGACAAAATTGTGTTGTCCTGCACACTGTATTTATGTCTTGCATCTCACGGGTATCCTTACAGAGTGTCCACACTTCGCCTTTACATCACACTAATTATTCGGCTCCCTCTCTTCAGTGGGTTCATCTCCTCCAGGCTTGCGACATTTCTTCTTTCAGCAGATGATGAAAATTGTTGTGAAGAGGACACTTCTAATGGGTAGATATGTTGTATGGGTCTTGTGATCTCACGCCCAGATGTCTTTACTCGTACCATTCTTACATGTCCATCCTTTCCTGGGCACATTTCCACGATTTTGCCTATTGGCCACGCTAATCTTTTCTTGTCGTCTGTACCAATTAGCACCATGTCCCTGATTTCCGTTGTCTTCTGTTTATGTGCTTCAGTCTTCTGTTAAACCAGAAGCCCTAAGAATTCATCCCGAAATATTTTCCTTAAATCTTTGCGCAACTGTTGCAGTAACCTTACTCGCCTGCAGAGAAATGCCCTTTCAAGATTATCAATATCTGTGACACCAATGGCCCGATTGTTTTGGAGGAACATAGCAGGTGTCAATGGCATTAAGTCATTGGTATCCTCAGACAAGTATGTGAGAGGTCTAGAATTGGCCATGGATTCCACCTCACATAAGATTGTCGAGACCTCCTCATACACCAGGGATGCCCTTCCTAATGTTCTACGCAACAATTTCTTGACCATTTGTACTACTCCTTCCCACCATACACCGGTAGGTGGAATGAACTTCCACTGTATTCTTAGGGAAGATGATTCCTCTTAAATTGTTGAACAATCCAGTGATTCAAATCCATTCTCTGTCCAATCCATTCTCTGTCCCTATGAAATTGGTCCAATTGCCACTGTACATCACTATGGGTCTTTCCAGTTTTGTGATAAATCTTCGTAAACCAACTCCAAATGTACTGCCCTGTACACCGCACAGGTAAACAGAAGAATCCAAGCCTTCTCTCCTCTTCTCAAATACAATGGGCCAGCAATGTCAACCCCGCAGACTTCAAATGTCGAGGCATCATTCATCCTGTTCTCAGGCAGGGGGGCTGGTTCAGTAGTGACCTTCCTTGACTCGAATTTCCAACATCGGACACACTTGTATATCACACTACGGACTATATGTCTACCTCTCAAAATCCAGTACCTTTCTCTAAGTTTTCCCAAAAGAATTTGGACACAAGACCATCGGAATCTTTAAAAGTGCACAGTGATCTCTTCCTTCTCCTGTCAGTCTCTTCCATTTCTTCTCTTCGGACAATATGGAGAAGTCTCCTCCCAGCCTCTCCCATCTCCTCACTGCGAAGATTACCTCCTCAGCGGTTTCCATCTAGGATTTTTTCTCCACTGGATCTCTTATCCCAAGAATTTCTTAATCCCATAAATCTTTAACTGCAGAGTTCAAGCTCAATAATGATGCAACATGTACATTACCTGTAACGTGGCTCTCCTTAATAGAAAAGTTGCCCACGATGACCCAACCAAGGCAGGTCTCAACTGTTACTGGTTTACATTACAATATTTTAACTCTTCCAGTCAGAAGCAACCCACAAGTATCAGCTCCAATAAGTATTTCAATTTACGGTCTCTCAGGTCCACAGTCAGAGACAAATATATTGTGGGTTTTCAGTTCCTTCATCCTGGGTACCTTCTTGAGTCACGGAATTTCACTACAAATCATTGACTGATCAAGAACTGGTATTTCACAGGTGTACCGGAGATCCTAAATACTCACCTTTAAATGATAGTTAAAATGGGACTGTTTTCCGATGTTGTACCCGCAAATAAACTGTGGATTAGTGTCTCAGATTGGTAACATTTCAGTCCAATAGAAGAAGCAGTTTTTTGAAGTATGTACGACAGCTGGGATCCACAATCAATCAAAACTCTAATGACACGATCTTGTTTTTCTCCCATTACTTTTACCGTTAGAGCCTGAAAAGAATCTTCCTCGTTATAACATTTAATGGTAAGAGATGCACAAGGCGAGTCTTCCTTTACTTCTTCAACCCCAGTTGTTTGTTTAGCTATCATCCGATGTGCTTCTGGACACATAAAATTGTAGTGACTTCTATTACATAAGTCAAATTTCACATTTTTCTTGCATGTTTTTGAAATGTGCCCCTGCTTCAAACATTGGTAACAGCACCCATTCTTCAGTAAGTTAATCATATTTTTCACTTATGTCATTTTCTGTGCCTTGAAGCAGTCTTGCTGTGGTGTGTGAGTTTCTGCAGAACGCACGCCTAGAGTCAAGGTACTTGGACTACTTCTCCAGAAAGTAGGTTGCTTGCTGTAAGTATGTTTTTCTACTTCTCTTGACTTAAATTTTGTTATTGTAGCCCTTGGACTAGGAGTCTGGAATCCACTTTGTGCTAGAGATATTCTTGTTCCCCCTCCATTTCGTTCTTAAAAATTAACAACAAATGTGACAATTTTTCATTGTACTCATTCTCTGGTGTTTCTGTCTGGGTTATCTGTACAGAATTTCTCAACCATACCCTGAGTATGTCTTCTGGGAGGGATGATTCAACTAATGGGAATAAAAATGCGGCATACTTGTCACCCTTTATACCAAGAGACTCAAGCGACCTGAGGTGTGATTCCAGACTGTCATATTGTTGCAAAGGGCTTAGTTTTTCAGAAGAAATAACATTCTGAATAACTAGACCGAGTAACTCATGTACATAAAACTGTACAAGTAATTCTTTCATTCCAAACCTGCTTTGAAGACACTGGATTGCCATTTCGTAGTTTTCAGCAGTGGGCGGAAAGCTGTTTACAACATCTCTGGCCCTACTGCTTTCCACTATTGCTTGAATAAGATACTGGAACTTGTCTTCTCTTTCTATTTCAGCATGACTGTAAATACGACTAAATTGACTCCAAAAACCCTATAAATTTCTAACGTCACAATTGAAATGTCTCGATTCTATTTTTGGAAGCTTTATTTTACTTTTCACTGAACGATCGTTCGCAGCATCAACAACACAATTTTTAGACAGTAGACCCTCTAATTTCTGACGAGCCTCATCTAACCAGTCATAATACTCTTGGATCTTTTCGCATTCTGCACAATATAATAAATCATCTTCATAATCTACGAGAAGTTTCAATATTTTACCATCGACCTCTTTAAGCTGGGCACCACAACGCTCTAGTTTGACAAGTTGCAACCTTACCTTGTCTGTATCTGTCTCGGCCATCATTGCTTTGTAAGTTTTCGTGAAGTTCGCACGAACTGGTGCTCTGGATTTAATCAGCTTCTTCGTATTTGTTCTTGTTTGCGACACAATTAACTTCACGATCAAAGGGTGTCCTGTCGCGGTCGCCACTGATGTTACATCGCACCTGAAAATCTACCTGATTTTAAGTAGTTGCACCTCTGCATGGCCTGTAACTTGACTTGTACAACGACCCTGAAGAAAAACTCAAATTTTTAACACAAACTCCGCATTTTATTATCATTCCCTTCTGTTTAACAACAACCCAATTTCACTCATTCCTTTTATCTACCTCCATGGTATATTAACACAAAAAATATGACAAACTTTGATAAAAATAGTCTTGTAACATAGTCTAGTTTCCGAAATATAACATATACTTTATTGTTTAGAATTTATAACTATTATGTGCATAGTAATAATTTGCTTCATTTTTCATTAACTTTATGACATTCTGGCATTTTGTTGTAGGGGGCTGCAAGAAATTAGGCTTTGCTTTAACTTATAATTTTTTTTATTTAATCAAATACCTCCATCCCTCAATGTATCATTCCCAACTGGGAACACTGGTGTCAGAAGTGAGATGGATTGAAGCAATTATTAATCAAATAGGTCAATGTAAATATACATATTTAGAGTAACATGTTCATGTTTCTTAACTGAATAATTTTAGGGAAATATGTACTTCTTGCTAACAAGAAAAATTGCTAGTGAGTTGGAAGGATTACGAGCCCTGATAGAAGGACTGAGCTGCCAAGTAGCAAATGTAATTAGTCAAATTAGTGGTGTAAAAATTTAAATTGTCAGTGTTAACGAAAATATTGACATATTAGATATTGAAATAGACAATGTTAGTGAAACTTAGACAGGAAAATAGACATTGTTAATGAAATTGTGGACAGAAATACAGACGGAATCTAGGAGATTGTATAAACAAAGGAAAAGTATGCGAACAAAATAATCGAAAGTGTTTCCCAAACCATAGACCATAATTTTGGAAATATGAAAGGCGATCTACAGAAAGAGACTAGCGTCTTAGTAACAGAATGGGAGAATGAGCGAAGATAATTTGGTGAGCGCTTTTAACATCGAGGTCTGTAGCGCTGGTGAAGGTGACATGAGGTGAGTATGGAGCAGCGCCGGAATGGATGGGCGGGGAGATGGGAGATCCCCGAGAAATCCCGCTGACCAACGGCATCGTCCGGCACGATTCCCACATGCGAAAATCCGGGGACCAACCCCGCCGGGAATCGAACCCGGATCGCCTTGGAGGGAGGCGAGAGATCTGACCACTTAGCCACCCCGGTACCAGAATGGGAGAAATTTACGGTAGCGACCGATGTAGCAGTATACATATGGCCCATCATTGGAATACAGCTGTTAAGAAATGCTGGAAAACAGTTGGCCAACTGACGGAATGCACCCGGCACAATTGCTGGGCCTGAAGATGCACCTAATTGGCCCAGCAATGGACCACCAGTGGTAAAGCATGAATGGCACATGAATGGACCATGTGCACAACTAGCGATAGGTCAGTTGGCTTGCCATTAGTGATCCAGCGATGGCCCACCAATGTTCCACTTCGCAGCTATTAGCTGGCTTACCATGTGTGTACCATCAATGGCTCATCAATGTACCATTTCACAGTCATCGGCTGGCATACAGGTGACGATATTACTGCACGATCAATGACATAGGTGAAATATTGATATAAAACATACTTTCTCTTTATAACTTATTCCTTGTCAATTCCTCCCAATTTGACAGAGTTTATGTACATATAAAGATTCTAGTTATCGATCTGAAAGTTTCTTTTTCAGTGTCGGGATTCGAACCTACACCTCTTAACAGACACGCATGCTCACCATGAGACCAAGGTGAACACAATAAAATGAGTTCAGTGATGCGATTAATTTATAGGAGATTTCTTTGGGTTATCCGAATTTCCACATAATATTCTAGTTAGTTAAAATAATAAAATTTTACTTTGCAGAGATACATAATATTGTAAAGTTTTTTTGGAGTAGCATCTAAAATGATATAAACTTGTAATGTGCTTGCTCGGTTATATATGTGCACTCAAATGAAAATATTAAACCACAAATACTGCAAAAAAATTACCACTAGCTTACAATTAGTGCTGGTATGCAGAATGTGGGCAATCTCTGATCTGCCAGCATACAGCCATAGTTACACACATAACTAAATTCCACTATTATGTCATAAACTACATTCCGAAAGATTTATTTCCGTAAGTCAGACACAGCTAAGTCAGCTCAGTAGAGCCCTTATTATCAAATGCAGCAGCTACATAGCAGTGCCAACAGTAAATCAGCTAACAGCCGATTGTGCATTTCTTCATGCGTTGCACACAGGTCTCGTGCCATACACAAAACACAAGTGGCATGCCATCACCAGCTAACCAATGGCTTATAGGTGCGTAGCCACGGCTTAGTTACAGCTGGATAGCCACTTCTGAACCATCCTCAGTATACCCACAGCCAACCACAAGTGTCATATCCATTAGTGTTAAGTAAACGTGCCATAGCTGGCATACCAAATGTCCTGTTGCCAGTAGTTAGCCACAGTATGACCATGCTAGAAAAAAACCGTAAGTTTTCTGGGCCAACAGTAAACCAGCCACGCCCTCAGTAAAACCGTAATTGGTTGACTGTGACTTGCTCCATGGGGACTAATAATACTCTGCAACATCCAGTTTCAGATCGGTGGCAGGAGAGTCAGAGCACATTAATGCACAATATGAGTTTGTTGCAGTCCTGAATGTCTGGATAGAAGAGCACAACCTGGCGTCTCTGCCTGATCGACATCGCCTAAAATACTACACATTAGTTTCTGCTCTGGAGCTACGCTTTTAGGACCTCTGTCAGCGACGTTTTCACCATTCCCAACTTCGGAGTCGTTCATAGCCTGCGACATGAGGAGTCATTTCAGGAACATTTGCAGGGCATTGTGAGACTAGTCCACCTGTCACTCGAGGTGTGTCCAGAGGAGGCGTGAGACATGATTGCCATTTGCTTCTTCGTTGATGCCATTGCTGACATGGAGGTGAGACAAGCAACGCGCCTGGCAGCACCTTATACCTTCTCATACTATGCTAGATGCTCTAGCCCATGCACTGGAGTTTCAGTCGGCGCGGAAGGTATCAACTAATAGGCGCACACACAATTCGAGCAGCAACAGTAACAAGCGATGAGCAGGGGAACTGCAATGTGAATAACCTGCAGTAATTAAGACTGCAATGAAGGTCATTCCCAACAGAGTTGGATCTTTGGAGTACTCTTCTCGACCACAAAAGCGACCAGAGTGCTGGGAATGTGGATGACTAGGATTTCTGAGAGCTCAGTGCGACAATATCAGCAAAAGAATCAGGATTGAGAGCCAGGTGAGTTCAACCAGTCTGCCCAGAAATTCGGTAATATGTAAATGTAATCCTTGAGAAACGAGTGACTGTGACATAGGACTCCACAATTCCTACAATGTGGATAGTTTCTAGAAAAACAATTTAATATTTAAATGATTTTTCCGTCTTATTTTTACACCTAATGCAACCAGTAACATTTCCTTGTACATTAAAATTTTCAATTTATTGAGCTTTAAAATGCTGTATTTTCAAACGCTGTCGAAAGCGTTCATTTGCGATTTTTTTTTTATTTTTGATACTTATTTAGGGAGGAATTATAACATTTTGTGTTTGGCTGGACATTTATTTTGCCACATTAAAAATAAATGAATAAATTTTTTCCGACTATATGTCGTTACAGGAATGAGTAGTAACTATTTTTATGTTACAGGACAGTGACTGCTGATAAGGTAAACACAAAAATCACAAACACACTAATATATCATGACAAATAGTTTTTAATACCCAAATCAGTTTACTAACAGTCAACAATATTACCAGTATTTTGGCCAAATAACATAAACAGGCCTCAAAATATCTTGGCACACTATGAGTGAGAAGCCATTTTTAGGGAATGTGAGCTAACGAACTTGCATTAAGTGTTCAAGTCAAGAGACTCGACATCATTACATAACAATAATATTACTATTTACATACATATTTATTCTCAGAAAATGTTTCAATTTTATATTTTCAGGTCAAAGTCATTTGCGAATAAATTTTAAATGTTTGACACTTATACATTTAAGGAGGAATTTTAACATTTCACGTTTGGCTGGACATTTGTTTTGCCACAATAAAAATAAATAAATAAAAGATTTCCGTCTGTATTTCGTTAGTGTAATGAGTAGTGACTATTTGTATGTTCCACGACAGTAACATTATAACTAACCCAAAATAAAAAAAAAATAAAAAAAAAAAGGAATCATAAAAAAATTTGGTTAATCTCTCAATACAGTATTTACATTATTTCAAATTCAACCTTCTGATAAATTTGCAAAAAATACGGCAAAAAAATATTTTTGAAATATAGAACAATGAGTTATGCAATCATTCTTTTGAAACAATATGTTTAGTTACATTGTTGTAAATTATAAAATAAAAATGATAAATGAAAAAAAAGTATTTTTAACTTTGTATTAAAATTTGTCTTCATTAAATGGTGAAAAAAATTAACGCAGTTGACAACATTATTGTTTTTAATAATCATATAAAATATGATTTATAAAATTTACATTAATATATTTATATCAATTATATTTAACAAATTAAACAATCAAAAATCTATTATATATCGTATTAATAGAAATAATTAATTAGAGTGCTAATATCAACAATTTTATAAAATGAAATTATGTAAAAAAATTAATAGGAAAAAATTAAAATAATGTTAATTGGGATGGTATTTCGTGTTACCAAAAGTTATCTAAAAAAAAAAAAAAAAAAAAAAAAATAGAAAAATTTCAAAATAAATTTAGTAAATTAATATTATCAAACTTTACCTGAAAAATTTATTGCAAAATTTCAAAGTAAATAATTAATTGGGAATGTATTACTGAAGTTCAAAATTTATCTGAAAATTTACTCGAAAAATTTCGAGACAAAGTTGATTGTGAATATATTTCATTTTATCAATGTTTTCATAGGGTAATTTCAATATAAAGTTGATTGGGGACATATTTCAGAAAAAAAATTATCAGAGGAATTAATATATTAATTTCAAGGTAAATTTGATTGGCATTATGTTTTGTATAGACAAAAGTTCTCAGAAAAAAATGATCGAAAAGTTTAAAGAAAAAGTTGACTGGAATATTATTTTATACAGTCAAAAATTATCAGAAAGTTTTATTGAAAAGTTTCAAGATAAAGTTTATTGGGATTACATTTCAAATAGACAAAAATTATCAAATGAAATTAAAGAAAATTTTCAAAATGAAGTAAATTGGAAACATATTTCTGTGTATCGAAATTAATCATAAAGATTTAGGATAAAGTTTATGGAAAATATATGTTAAAATAATGATTTATCTATTTTTAAATTAACATTTAAATAACCCATTAGTTTACTTTTTAGATCACATTTAAATGAAGTTATATACGTCACTAGTCGGCCGGCTGCAGCGTTGCCCGCGTGAAATTATGTAATGTAAACAGTAACTCTGGATAAAATATGTGATGAAGGCATTTAACAGCTAGCGTACTCAATAACAGTGAACTATAATATAACCGTCTTAGCTCAGTGTAAAGAGCGCGCGCAATATGCTCGTACGATGTCATAGTAATTCCTATCGCAAAGTCTTGCACGGGATACGAACCCGTAACCCCACTCCTCCCACATCACAAACATTATACAATACCTGAGTGAATGTTAAAGGTATGCCGTGATAGTTCTTTCGTATGTAGTGGCTACAGTCCAAAGAGGTTTTATTTATGAGTAGGTTGGCAAAAAGAAACGAATGTTTAAATGTTTCTCCGTGATCATTCTCTTTTTTCGGGAGACTAACATTTTACTGCTTTTCACCTATTTAACTTTCGAATTTTATAAAAACCTGAATTTGATTTGTAGATAAGCTTCATTCTTATCAAAAAATCATCTCGATATCTCAACGGGTATAAACGGCAAAAATTATTATTTGATATCATATTTTATTTTTTTAACAGCTTTCAAGGACGAATTTCGAAAAATCCTGAACTTATTATTTTTATATTTTACGTAAGATTTATTTTAAAGCAAAAACCGTTTCAATATTTCCACTGGCTTAGAAGATAAGTGGGATTAATTAAATAAACACGTTTTATTTTTCTAAGAGCTTTCAAGGAGGACGAATTCCGAAAAATTGTGAGAATTACTTTTTAAAGATTTTCTTAAGCATCATTTAAAAAAAATCACCTCGCTATCTGAAATGGTTTAGTAGAAAACACATTTTACGACTTTTCACTCCCTTAATTTTCTAATTTCGCGAAATCGAAAAAATTTATGAATGTGCATTTATCTGAGCAACATTATGAAGTTAAAAAATTTATGATAGCATTCCCGGTTATTGAGATATCAAGGATTCTTTTAAAATATATTTCACCCCTTTTCACCCCCTTAATTATCGAATTTAGAAAAAGTCCTTTCTTAGTGGATGCCTACGGGACAAGTGGAAGCTTCCCTCAAAATTTCATTGTTCTAGGTCCAGCGGTTTGGGCTGTGCGTTGATGAGTGAGTGAGTGAGTGTGTCAGGACACTTCATTTTATATATTATGATTAATAATGAAAAATATTATTAAAATGAAATTATTTGATTACAAAAAACGAAATAGAATGAATGTGTTTATTACCACAACCTTTCATTCATTACAAACAAATCTCATGTTTTGACTACTCATATCTTCTTAAACTTGACCAGTGAGTTTTCGAGCATATCTGTAAGACAACGTTACTTTAAAATTTTCTGAAATTACAATAGCATTGTGCCCAAACTGGATTTCCAACATTTCAACACAATTTACTCGATATGATTTATCTATTGTAAGATCGGAAAGTTTCTTAAACTCATTAACCTCCTTAAGTGTGTTTAGTGATATGTCCATTTTATTTTATATAAAAATAAGAAAAAATTAATTAATCAAAACAAAAATTATTTTTCGATAAAATTTAATATCCAATGACAAAAACTTTTATGAAATTCTGTTTCAAATTCGTGAGTATTTTAATACTTAACAAACACAAAAGTCGCAAAAATCCATGTCTAATAATTAATATTTTACATCTTCCCAAATTTTTAATTTTTATACAGTTTTTACTAGCAACTACTGTGATGTTGAGATAAACCTTTTCTTCTCAAACAATACAATTAACAAAAATAAAATTATATTCGAAATAATTACTGTATAAAATTTGTATCACTTGTTCCATTTATAAATTTAAAAAAGTAATTAATATTTAATGTTATGTAAATATGGTTTCATGTATAATATTGAAGTTATTTCAGCAGAATCAAAGACCTATTAATTTTCCCTTGTCATATTTTATTTCTAAAAAAAAAAAAAGTCCTCTACTTTTATTGTTTGTATTAAAAAATGTATTAGGTGGTTCGTAATAAATGGTGTAGTTTTAACCAAAGAATCACTTGGTTTAAATTAAGAAATAATATTTGTTTCTCTATGATTGTATTAATCATGGTTCAGAATCATACAGTTTGCTAGGTTGCAGTAAATGTTTATTGTTTCAGTAGAGAAATTTTTCATATCTTATAGCCATAATGAAATTAATATTTTTCGGAGACTCAATTTTCTGTGAAACCTAACTGTCCCCCAATTCAATCGAATTTACCAAACACCAGTTCAAAATTACGTTTCAATTTTACTCCGTTTGTTATCTTATCTTATTTGATGGATATATTTTATTTCACACCTGCTACCCTTTTGTTAAATGGCGGAATGTTTTTGATAGTCTGTGTGAGTTTTCCTCTATCTGTAATTGATAGTGAAGTTTATTTCTTAATATAGATTTAGTAATCATTAACATAAAAACTTAACTCATTTAGTATAAAAATATGTAATGTAAATAAAATGAACACAAAACCTGAAGAGACAGATTGAGATATAAAAAAATATCCAGCAATATTATTTCAACAAAACGCCATGGACAATTATTGCCGAATAATATTAGGTGGTCGATCGTTGACAGTTCATATTGTGGGAAAACGACTCTTGTGATAGATAATTTTATATATACTCCAGGATGGTTGTTTTTGGTACTCTATACGCATGTTCGAGAAGTTTAAATCAACCAAAATATACATATTGATTTAAGATAAGATACTGAAGCAGCAATTAAATTCATAATGAACCAGTAGTATACTTTTTCTTTGCAAGGGAAGAAATGGTCAATGTTGATGGATATTGAAACGATTATGTTTTTGATTTTGATTATGCTTTGTCAAAAGTACCGGAACAACTATTAAGAGATAACGCTAACTGCAGGGTGTTCGGACTAGTACATAAATAAATTTTGAAAGTGTTGTAACTATTATAAATTTGAACTACCAGAGTGCACTTCTGGTTACAGTGATTATTAAAGGCGCGGTTCACCTCAGTTTTCACTGTCTTTATTTATTTTCATATTTGTACCACATATTTTTTTCTTATTTTAGACATAAATAAGTGATTGAATCTTCCTCTTAGGAAACTTTTGTATCTCTCATAGTTTTTGCGCAATGAGTCGTAACCGTAAAAATTTGCACTTTACGGTTTTAAGTACGCCACTAAAACCAACTGATACACCAAACCGACAAAATTCTCAGCATATAACAATACTTTAAGCGATTATTTGACCTATATAAAAACAAAAAATAAAATTCTTTCGTATTTAATAAAAATGCTGTATTTTGAAATGAACATTAAAAAAATATCAAAATTTTTGTATAAATACAAAAATTATTATTTTTTATTTACTTATGTCAAATCGTAGCCTACAACATTGCTATATAGTGTGAATTTTTTCAGTCTGGTATGTCAGTGGGTTTTAGTGGCGTAAAGTCCAAATTTTGACGTTTACGACTCACTGCGCGAAAAATATGAGAGATTCAAAAATTCTTAAGAGGAAGAATTAATCACAATTTATGTATGAAATAAGAAAAAAATTACTAGTACAAATATAAAAATAAAAAAAGACGTTGGAAACTGAGGTGAACCGCGTAATGTTGATGGAATCGTGGTAAAACCTTCTTTGTCTATGGATTCGAGTCATAGACAAAGAAAGTGTCTATGGTTTTGAGTGTAGCAGCTTCTCGTGTTGTTTTCATTCAGTCCACATAAGCGTATTGGCGCGAAGACTAACTTTCTTTGCATATTTATACAAGACTAGCAGTCCCCCGCGGCTTTGCTCGCGAGTATTATTCGTAACTGATAATATTTACTATAGTTGAAAAACCTCTTTGTACACAAGATTGGTACTTCAGTCATCAAGTGTTAGAATGTCCAAGCGGCTAGTTGAACTAATTCTGCAGCAGGATAAGTAGCTGTAGCTGTCCACGCGTAAAGCAGTATTAAGTTTGTCCCTGCCACTAACAGCGACTACTCCTGGGCCTAATTTATAGCCCTGCCAATTTGACGTTGTGGGGTAGTTACAGACACCTAAGGTAAGAGGTTAATCGAATGAGAAACATCTGTTTACCCTGTGCACAACCATTGGTGACGGTGCCCTCGATTATATATTTTCAAAATATTCACTTTAACTTTATTGACATTAAAAAGTTTCAGATGGTTAAGGTTTCGCGTAATCGTATTTGGTGCCCCAAACCTGAGATTAGTGAAATGATATATCGTCGGTTTACTGCCAAAAGTGACAATGTCAAAATGAGATAAAATTATAAAAATGCTAGGAATATGTATATGTTGTTCACGAACAATTGCCCAAGTTTAAAGTCTATTCGTCGTTTCGTACTGTTGTGTCACAGTATAGTAACATACCACATTTTTGTTAATGTCTACAATTTAATACTGTTTTTAAACGAAATAGCATTTAAGACTTAATCACTTTTGGCAGTATACCGACGATATGTCAGCTGATATTGTAGAGGAACCTAAGTGGAAAGCGAACTGCAATTTTACCCCTTTAAAGACTACATGTAAATTGCACTAATTCGATCTGCCTTGTAGTTTTTGTGTGTCAGAACTGAACGTTCGCACGCAACCTTTAACGGAATTCGAGCCCAGAACCTCCCGGAATTTAGACCTGAGTGACAAACAACTGCGTCACGTAACGTCGAAATAATTCATGAAAATAAAATTTATTGAAAAGAAAAAAGTGTCCTGGGCTTATAGAGGTTGTACGACACCACGTCTCGATAGGTTACTGTAGTGAAACTCATGTATAGGTGGTTTCTCGCTGCTCGTTCCTGCTTTTCGGATGTCTGCCTTGATTATTGACCAACTTAGTTTTATTCTTAATAATCACGTTTCTTATAAAGAAAAAATATTACGTACATATTTTTTTAAATATTTACGTAAGCATCACTCTGACGCGAACAGCACCTCAATATCGCTACTGGTTACATAGATATCGTGGGTTGATGGAAAACAAATTTTGTGCTTTTTCACCGTTTTGGGTGTCGAATTTCGAAATATTTTAAATTTACATCTTAGACATTTGTATAAGTATTCAACTGAAGTGTAAATCCGTAGCCCGTTCAGTCGAATCAAATTCGATCATTCACTATAAAAAAACACATATCATCCCTGCACAGTACTGAGAAATCGAATTTCGAAAAATCTGAAAACCGTTTTGCGATAATTTCTGTAATCATATTCCTGAAGCAGAAATTAGTTGTATATCTCGATGGGTTCGATAGATATCGAGGATTTATCTAAAACACGTTCAAGGTCTTTTCACCACTTAAGAGAGTAAATTTCTAAAAACCCTTGAATCACGTTTCAGAATACTTTATTGGTATCTCGTGAACGTAAAAAAAACAACATTAGCCCGCTGGGTTCAAGATATATCGACGATTAATTGAAAACGCTTTTCACCACTTTTCACCCCTATTCACGTCCTTAGGTGGCAAATTTCGAAAATTCCTGAAATCAATTTTTAGGTATTTGAGTAAGCATCAATCCTAAACAAAAATCACCACGCTATATGAAAAAACTACGGGATCGATATATATCGAATGTGAGTCGAAAACTCATATTACCCCTTTTTTAACCAATTCAGGGCCTAATTCAGAAAATATATTTTAAATGATACTTCGGTTATTTATAAAAGCACCAACTTAAAGCAAAGAGCACTTCGATATCTCGATTGATTAGATAGATATGGAAGGATAATCGAAAACACATTTCACGTATTTTCACCCCTTTAAATAAAGAACTTCGAAACTTCTTTTGAGTCCTGTCATAAACATTTGTAAAAGTAACCAATTAAAGTTAAAATCACGACGGTAGCCAATTGTGTTACAAAGATATAGACGATTCATAAAAAACACATTTTGCCCCTTTTTACTGCACTGGAGGTCGAATTTCAAAAAAACCTAAAACTACTTTTTGGGTATTTACGTAAGCAATATTTTGAAGTGAATATCAACTCTCTATCCCGAAGGGTTCGATAGATATCGATAGTTGATTGGAAACACATTTAAGGTCTTTTCACCCCCTTAAATGTTTAATTTCGAAAAATCCTTAAATTGGCCAATATGCATTTTTGCGAGTGTCCTATTAAAGTAAAAATCACGATGATAGGCCGTCGGGTTCGAGCTCTATCGACGTTTTTTCGGAAACACATTTCACCCCTTTTCACCCCTTTAGAGGTCGAATTTCGAAAATTCCCTTCTTAGTGCTCGCCTACGACCTGAGGGGAACCCCCACAAAAATTTTCACGATTCTAGGTCCAGTGGTTTGGTCTGCAGTTTGATATGTCAGTCAGTCAGTCAATCAGTCAATCAGTCAGCTTTCATTTTTATATATATAGATGATTCAAACCTTAAACACATTCGTAGCGATATCTTTGTTTGCCCTATGCAATTTGAAAAAAATTAGAGAAAATGTTTAAAATTTTGTGATAAAGACTATGGTTTTATTACTACAGACATGACACATAAGTTAAATGACGGCCAATATCGTGATAAATTTAAATGTAATATTTTTTCACGGTTTAATGATATTTGTAAAAAATCACCATTTCAATAATAACCGTAGTATTATTTGGTACGTTAAAACTTTTTAGAATTTAAATGAAATATTTTGTCGAGCAACTTTACGTCAAATGGTTTAAACAAACTAATTTTAGTCAAGTCATGGAATAATTGGGTGATTTTCATATAATCATTAGAGTATATTGTTATTGTATTTATCGTTCCATTCATCATAAAAATGTATCTATTCTGTTTGATTATCACCTAAAAAAATTCTTTTGTACTCTATTTTTCAACTAAATGAATAATATTTATTCTGTTATGCTGATAATAGGTACTCTAAATTAACAGCATCGTTAGGCGCAACTGTATTAGCCACAATTCTTAATCTTTTATCTTATACTACTTCTACGTATGGAAGAAAAACGTCACCCAAGGATATTTAATTTCTAGATAATGAATTTCCAAATATATCCATTATTTGTTAAGTATATAATATTCTATGTTATATCCCTAAGGATATGTATACTTCAACATCTTGTCATTAAACACAGTTGTACCATCTCGTGCATTGAAATATCAACTATTCTTCGAACTCGTCCACCAGTATAACTATTTGTAAAACCAAACAATTTATCTTCCCAGATATTTAAAGAATTAATACGTTTTTGTTTTAATCCTTTTTGTTTATCTAAAACCATAATTTTAATGAAACATTAATTCTTGTATTTTTATATTAAGGACATGTTCCTGAGTTATTTCAGGCTGGTGACAGTATGAAATATTGTTTTTTTTTTTTTTACCAAAATCTTTGAAAAAATTTTAGTCAATGTGCAGTCATACGATGCACAATACTGCGTATGCGTTTTCTAAAAATAATGTACCATTCGTCAGCAAAAAAAAAAAATAAAAATAAAACTAAATAATTGCTTCATTTTTGCTTATTTTCACAACAAAAAACGTGGTACTTTGGGTGATTAAAACTAAAAAACCGATCAGTATATTTCTTCAAAAGATTTCAACTACAAATTATAACATACAAGTGTCAAAACTGTGAGGCAAAATTTTGATATGAGTATTAGGTAGCAATATGAAAAATATTTTCGAAATCACTTCAAAACTCGGTAACAAGACCTTAATTGATAAATTAACATTTTGTAATTTATAATTAAATTATTTATCTAAAAGTTATTCATTAACAGCACATTTTCATCAATTGGATCATAAATTGACACAATTCTACGGTCTTCGACACTGATATAACTTTGATTTAAATAAAAGTATTTTTTCATTCAATAATTAATTTTGAAATTCTTGCATTAATAATTGAAATGCTTTCATCAACAGTTGTTTAAGAAAAAATATCATTTTTTGATTTTGAATTTTTTCTCTCCTTCAATTGTTTCTGTATTAAATGTTAATTTAGTTTCGTGTAATTTATTCGTTAATTCGTTATCTAAAATTGTTTATTAACAGCATCTTTTTCATCAATTAGGTCAGCAACAATTACAAGTCTACGACTGAGAATATAAATGTAATTAGTTGTGAATAAAAGAATTAGCATAGTTGATTTTTGACATCAGAAATACACGCGATAACTCGATTTTTTATTGCAAAAGTATAATACTTTTGATTTTAAGGTTTAAAATAAATTATCATGTTTTGATTCCATATCGTTAAAAATATTATCACATTTTGAGTTTATATTTGAAACACTTGTATTAACATCTATAGTAAAAGTATCATATTTTCATTCCAAATCTTTAACAATGTTGTAACATTTTGAATTTATATCTGAAACACTTAAATTAATATGATTTATTTTTGATTTTAAATAATTGTTTAAATAATTTATTTTATTTTGACATTTTTTAACTTTTGAATTAACTAATTGGTTCCAATTATTTACTTCGGCTTTAAAAATTTTTACTGGTTGACCCGAATAAATTATTTTATTTTTATAATTTTTAACTGATTGCATAACATTTTGTAATTTATCATATCTTCTGTATCAAATTATATTTTATCATCATGTTATTTATCAGTTAATTCCTCGTTAAAACAATCCAATATTTTAACTATAATTTTTTTTAGATATCTATTCATTTTTAATAAAGAAATTATTTTTGAAAATGTGACATTATAAGATAGATGGTCTTATACTTTCACACGTAAATGACCACAAATAACATCATCAAATTTTTGTATTCTATCATCATTATAAGACATCGTACTCCGTTCATCTTTAAGATATTTAACTAATTTACGGGGTTAATTGCCTCCAATTGAATAAAAAAAGTAACTGCTATTATGTTCTTTCGAATAACAAACCCAGCGTGTTCCAGAATTGTTAGAAACATCTAAATTACTTATCCCACACTCTTTTTTGAGTGTGGATTTAGGTAATTCATCAATCATGAATACACCACGAAAGCGTTTAATGTTTATATTTTTAACAAAATTTTCAGTACAAAAATTACTGGGTAAGGTTACTTTCTTTTTCGTTTCTTGAAATTCGGTACACCTTTTCGTAGTTTGTCTAACTCCATATTATGTCTACGTTGTGGCCTTCGAATGATTCCAACAATGGATTAGTATTATAAACAGAACAGTTTTTTTTGGATATACACCATTGCAAGCGAATGTTGCCAGATTGGAGAAAACCCCAATATAAAATAAAAATAGAAGAATAGCCAGTAAACTGTATTCAACATACATAAAACATACAGACAATTCCTGAAAGGAATTTAGTCATATCCCAGAAGACATCGCAAGGACAAAGAAAGATATAAACAACACAAAAATTAATTCCTACGCAGAATATTGTCAGTCGACTGGAGAAACACGTAAAAAAATAATAAAACAAAAAAAAATGTGTGGTGAGTGAATAAGGCACGAAATGGATGAACGACAACACAAATTACGAGGGACAAGAATGGATGTGAACACAGGCAAAACACAACACAGACAATAACAGACGAAAAAATAGTAGGTTTCCCAAGACGACAGCGGGAGAGACGTTTTGGGAACTGGTCTCTGTTTCAGAAACATCGCATCTGTTGTCTTGAGAAGTCTACTATTATTTCGTCTGCTTCTGTCTGTGTTGTGTTTCGTCTGTGTTCACATCCATTAATTTCTCTCGTTACTTGTGTTGTCGTCGTTTGTTGTGGTGTTCTTTTCTCACACTCCCCATTTTTGTTGGTATTTATTATTTTTTTCGTCTGTCTTTCGTTATGTTATTTTTTGTGACGTTTTTTTTCCAGTCGACTATATTCCACTTAGGAGTTAATTTTCGTGTTGTTTGTATCTGGTTTTTGCTCTTGCGTCGTCTTCGAGGACATCACTAAATTCCTTTCAGGATTTGTCTGTATGCTTTATGTCCGTTGACCACAGCTTACTGGCGTTTCTTTCTTTATAATTTGTTTTATTGTCTAAAGAACTGTTCTGTTTATATGTCTACGTTCTTCCTTCAGTACTTGATCCTTCTTTTTAGCATTAATTACAGATGTAGCAATAGATGATGCACTACCATCTAATGCCCCAAGAGCTCCAAATGCAGCAAAAATTATTGTAAAAATCCGCCTTCGTGAACAGTCAAACCATTTACTATTTCCATTTCTATCCATAATTTCTGAAGCTTTGGTATAGAGATAGTAAGAGACATGCAATTACCATCTTGAAGAATCTTCATAATTTACGATCAAGCTGTTCGTTTGTTAAAAAAAGAATCTATATTTAAATTTTTAAGTTCATCAGCAGACAGTTAAAATGCTATATTTTTACTTTCATTTATGTAGTAAAATTTTTACTAATAAATCATTTTAATACCCCAGCCGAGTTTACGTGTAACATGCATAACTTATCCAGTGACATCAGCTTATAATCACATCTGGAACGGTGTTCTTTTCTAATTATTTGTAAGTAATTTGTCTTTCAGGTAAATCTTTATGATGATAAGTTATATTATGTTCCACCGCGGCTGCATCTAATGGATTTATTATTTTATCGCCACGTTCAAGCATTATTTTTAATCTAGTTCAAGGACCTAAAACGTGATATCCTGGGCCATGTAATTCGATTGGCAATTAATTAATCCTATTGTTTAATAATACTTTACCGAAATGTTCTGAGTCCCAAAAATATGGAGGGACTGTGTTTAATGCTCGTATAAGATATCGAATTCCTTACGTAATATTTACAAGAAAATAACTCAATTTACTATTCAATGTATACATTATTCTCACTATTTCCTTGTAATAACTGCTGTTTCCAACATTCTCCTCATCATTAATTACGATACGTCGATGAATAAGCTTCTTAATATAATTTATCCATAAATGTATAAATGTTATTTTGGAATGTTTGTATACTTTTAAATACCAATACCAGATGTTGACGATCTTGGTGTAATTGGTTTTTGTGGTGTATTTGGTGCTGATTTTAGGTGTGAATCTTTTAAAAATGTATCACAAACTGGCTTAATTATGTTCATGTACTTCCAACTTTGATTTGCATTTGTTTGTTTTATTAGGATTATATTATTGATATGCGACATATGATGATAACACAAATTTTTGTAATTTGTGTAGTTATCATCCTTGAATTTATCTTCAAGATCAATTTTACTATTTTCTATTAGAAAATTACGTAGTCCATTTGTTAATTTGAATTAATTATTTTAACAATTAAATTGTCATCATGAATATACATATTTGTATTACCAGCATGAAAACCATGACCCTCACCACGTTGTTTTTCATTGTTAATGTTAAGTTTTTGAGAAATATCTTTACTGAGATTAAGAGTAGAATCTTTCAATGGTTTAATTCTCAAAATTTGTTGAGGTTCATCTTCTGAAAATAACTGTATTTCGAAAGATGATTCTTCTGGCGTTGGCGGATAATCCAAATTTTTAACAACTAAAACAAGTTATTTGATTAAATGTTCATTTTCATTAGTATAATTTTCTATTATCTTACCAAAATTTTCGGTTGTGACTATCATATACTGTTCCTGTTTTTTTAAATATTTTTTATAGCATTCTTTGTAAAGTTTTTTAAAAGTTTTAAATGTTTTAACTAGCTGTCGTCTTCTTAATATACTTTTTTCTGTTTATCTGTTATAATGTATATACAATAAAAATATAAACTATAATTATAATTGTTAAACGGATCAACATCACATTCAAACGAGGCAACATCAAGCAACAGCTAAAGCGTTCTTTACACTGTGTCAGTTTCAAACGAGTTAAAACTACATTCAAACTTTTTTTTTATAGCAGATAAACATAATGAAATTATTTATCCATTAAAATATTAATTGGGATTTATCGAAGATTTCAATGACATTTATTTGAAAGATGGTTATAAAATTACATTTGTACGTAATTATAACGACGATAAACCCGGTTATAGACTGCATAAATTAAACACTGATGGATCTGTAGAAAGTGTTTCAGCTGTTGCTAAAATAATTATTTAAAAAAATGGAAATTATGTGGGATATATATTATGGGATGTACATGACTGAAATAAAGTAACGTATGATATTTTGTACTACAAGTTTTGCAGGGGAGTTCGACAGACAATTCGTATATTGATGAAACGATCTCAAACAGTTCAAACAAACGTTGTGCTGCTTTACCTGTCTTTGGGTGAATTTTTCAAAAATATTGATCACCGATGCAACCGATCAAGTTCGCTACACAACATACATGATTCCCCTACAGTTTTTTTTTTTTTTCAGTTTTAATGGTTAGAAAAGTTGTAGGATGCCAGAAGTTGTTGGACCTAGTGGTATGGGCCTTGGACTTGTTCTGTGACACTGGAGCATTTCCACATACTTTCTGTGTTTTTTCCAGAAATACAGTAAAGTATGACAGAATGATATCCTCGCATTCCTGTAATGCATTCTTATTGTAATGAATGTACAAATTAATACGCTTCTATAGCAAATGTAAGAGAAGCTAATCCCACTTGTCAACTGGCAGCACCAGAGCCAATAGAGCACTCAAGATATCATTAACAGTTGGCACAGACTACGAAGATATTGTGCAGCATCTACAAGTGTAATAGGAACCTGGAGCTGTGTGTAGGTATTGTGATAGAATCAATATTTTACTGTTGTAACATTTTTCCAGAATGTCCCAAGCCATCTTGGCTCTGGACAAGGATGATTAAAAGTAAACAAACCGTTCAACACCCGACAAATCTGGGCTATTTCTACTAAAGAAATATCAAGTAGGAGAAATTTAACCCACTTGTTGAGATCACATGTGAAACAAGTTGAATTTCTTGATTTTTCAGTCTAGCAAACAAATAATGTTCCACACTGGGTTTATTGCATGCACATGATAGCAAAGTGAATGACTGCACAGTTTGACAATAAATATGATAAAATTGGTCCAGGCATCTCTGATGTTTCAAAGCATTGCAACTTTCATCCGAGCTAGGCTTTGTGGAGAGTAGCAGATAATCACCATAAAAACCTTAAGATATTTGTAGGAGGTCACGATAAGGCGTTGCAAAGAGTATGTTGCCACTTGATCTGCTAAATGTTCAACTCACTGAAGTCTGTTTTCTGCTCTGGCAAGTTAACTTGCAGCCGCAACTTGGTCCACTATGTCGTATCAAACACACACCTAAATAAAGTAATGTATGACATTGCGCAGTAGCCTACAGTCACAACACAGACGTTCAAAAGTTCACAATCACTGAACGTGTTAGCTTGAAAATTGTCTACGAACTTTGGCGCGAACTTTAAAAAGAGATTACACAAAAAAAATGGTACCGTAACAGTAACCTACCCTACTCTTATGAACCATCAAAAATGCTAAATTCTGAATCCTCCTTTGTAGGACCAATATTTGTTGATTCAAATACAATGTGCAACATTTATTATTTCGCACAACTTACAAAAAAATCCCATGTTCGACACCATCTAGAATACAACAACCTTATATACTCGATAACAACAACTGCGGATAGGGTGACCCGATCCACAACTACGCTACCAGCGATGCGAGCAACAATGTCCCACAACACATATATATATATACTCCAAAACAAATGTCGTCAACGAATTTATGCCCGAGGATGCGCCAGCTTCGGTAGAAATCTGCGGGAAATGCGCAGGCTCACTGTAACGCACACTTGTAGTAGTGTGTGATTATATTGTATATATTTGTGTGATTTAGCACCAAAATGTAATGTGCCAGGATTCCCGTGAGTAAACTACAACGCGCACTTGAATGTTTAGTATGGAGTTTCCGCCGCTAGGTGCACTGGGTGTGTTGGGAGCGCATGTGGTGATGCGCAAGGTAGTTAGCCCGCGCGGAGAGTGGGGCGTCAGTCCTTGCTGTTGGTCGGCAGTATGCATGTTGCCGGAGAGACGCGTCAGGCTTTGTACTGAGGTAGCGGTCGACACTAGGGTGCCGACGAAACACGCGGCTATTACGTGCAGACATGCTTGCATGGTGCGTTCAGCGATACCACGTTGTAGCCGAGGCGCAGTGAATATGGGATGCAGTGATGAAAGCATAAGTAAACATTGAGTGGTTGCTGCAGTTTCGCACTGTTAATTTTTCACTCATGAACTATGATCGTCTGTAGTATACCAGGTGAAAACAGGGCGATAATGGGTACGCTTCGAATATGCCTTCTGGTGGATTTTAGGATGGACATTGTTAGGCGTTTCTATTTGAAAAGGAAAAATCGGACAGAACATCTGCGGTATTAATTTGTGGTCTGTTCTGTGTGTAATTAATGATTAATATGGGGTTTGAAAGACGTAACACGTTTTGTCGTGCCCAATCTTTTGAAGCACAAGATGGTGTAAGCAATTTGTTTTTCGTCGGGAAAGGAAAATCGTCGGACAGCAACAGGGTGTTCTGGTACCCATATCGCGGAGGTTTGGTGACTATACTACCGTCAATATTTTCGGCGGTGTCTTTCCAGATGATTTAGAAGATCAGGTATGTGCTGAGTTTTCTGGTGCGTGGAGCCGTGGAATGTTTTTTTCCAAAAGTAAATTTGTCCAGCTTCTTATCACAGACGTCTTGGTAATATCGGCCAACAGTTGGAATAACTGAATGAAGGCAGTTTTTGTGATTTGAGTATGTTGTAGAGAGATATAAATTGTTGAATAAACAAGCGATAACTGAACTGACTCGTGTTCAATTTAACCAAAAAATTACGATAGAGTCTATATTTCTGTTCGGTCATAAGGCGTTTCAGAAGTCTTGCCACACCTTATGGCAAAAAAAAAGGCAACTGCCAAAGGTAGGCCATCATTAAACCCTTAATTTGTTCTTTGAAAATGCCACCGAAGCACAAGGTCTGGGCCATTCAAAAGCTACTAAATAAGGGGCATCTGCCAGTCAGATTTCCGGCACAGAAACACAAACTGCTACAAACATTATTCAAGATGAGTGACTGTCAATGACACTGATATGTGAATCTCGTCCCTTGAACTTATATAGTAGTTCAACCTGGCTCAACTTCATGTCATTCTACAGAGGGAAGATCGTTATGTATGTACACCTCGTACAAAACAGTATCATGCTCACACACTTAGAATTATTGGACAAGCCACAGGAAACCAGTAAACACAATCTAGGCGACAAGAAGATTCTCTTAGCACCCAACGTGGAGCCATGCTTTTCCTAATATTTATCAGTGAATGCTTCACTGTTGAAGTTACAGTCAAATTAGCAAAAGAAAAACAATCGTACCTCTCTATACTGTCAACACATTTGCCGAGATCCATAAAGCACATTTGTTGTATTGCACATAATTTTGACATTAATGTCCCGATGTCCTAGCATTTATACACAATATCAGGGGTATCCAAATCATAAGAAACTTCAAAATAATTCAAAGAAATTATTAGCTGTCTACACAACGAATTTATTATATTTGGAAATAAATTTCATAATTTTAGCTAAACAGTTAGGTTATGCTATAACTACAACGCAAGAAGTTACAAAATGTGTGTCGTTTATTTCCTGTATGTGTCGTACACATTGTCCCAGAAGGCCATGCGCTCCTTCAGCATGTCCTGGCCCAGACTAAGATCTACATCAATCTGTAGGTAGGTGTGTTTGGCTTTAGTGGCCGGAGTCCACTTCACCGACTCATGTATGCTCGGGTCCCTGAAACATACACACACAGCATCCTGGTTATTATTTTCTCACTGTAATACTGTGTCCACTTGTGATGACAGCCATTTTCACCAAAGCTTCACAGTATCAAAGCCCTAAACAGCTTTGCTGCACTTGTGAAAATACTGCAACAATTATTCTCAGCAAGCATAATATTGTTGTGTGTTGGCATGGCAGCAGGCATGTTACACCATGTTAGGTGGACAGCTTGATGATTCAACCACAGTCATGAGTTTTACCAGAGGTGCTTGAGATGCCATCGGGATGACATCTTTGCATACGTGACTCTTGGCAGGTATGAGTGAGTTAATATATATTTTTAGATCTCTAGCCATCATGTTGCACAGCTGATTGCCGTCACTATATGGGCCGTCTTGAAGAGTCTTAGAGAGTCTTTTGAAGTATGAAGTGAGACCCGAGTGTGTGTGTGTGGGTTGGTGTCGGCACCACTGGGGCGACGACAGACGTCGTGAGAAGTGGCGGGCCGTGGAGTAGGCAAACACTTGGGGTGTTGTGTTGGCGACGAAGACAGCGTGGAGCAGCGCCTGGAGGTGCGGCGTCTCGGGGATCGCAACATGGTGGCGGTGGTCGACGCCGAGGCTGTGTAACACCAGTGGGATGCAAGAGGAACAGACAACACTTGGTGTGTTGTGTCGGCGCGGCTGAACTGACGAGGTGCGGCGTCTCGGGGGCGGCAACATAGCGGCGGCGGCCGGCAACGAGGCTGTGTATTATCAGCGAGCTGCAGAAAATACAGATAACACTTGGGGGGTTATATTGACATCAGCAGTGAAGAATTTGTCGGTGTGCTTCAGAAAGGCGATGAGCTGTGGAGAACAACAATGGAGGTGTCGTATTGGCGAGAGCAGTCACAGGCAACTTAGGAGAGTTCACTATGAATTGTGCTAGAAGAAGGTGCTACGCATGTGGATAGAGACTGGTGATGACATCTTGGTGACGTCAGAGTCTACTGTGAGGCTGCTAGCACATACCTTTGGAGCAGTGCTGGGCGAAACAAGAGGACTGCTGCTGCGGGTCGAACCGAAGACCTCAAGAGTGAAGACAGTGGTGCACTCGGGGTGCTGCGCAGCACATGGTGAGCCATAACCACTTCGAACTGATAAGGTTGTACATTGTCACTATTTGAGTGACTGTTGATAAGATATTTGACTTAAATTTTATTGTTATTTGTAGTCCGTTGTTAATTAATAGTAAATATTTTTTGTGCTTTAATTGTCAGAGTTAATTAACGTTTATGTGTCACAGTAGTAATTGTGTGCATAATTAATGGTGCTGTGAAAGTTATAGTTGATTGTTTTGTGTATTTCTGTAAGCTTTGTTAGCAATTAAACCAATAACGTAATTCAACTCTTATTTTTAATTATAAGACCTCTATCCCAAAAGAGCTCAGAATTGTCCACATTTAAATTTTCCTAAACTTGTAACAATATATAGTAGAACCATGTTATAACATTTATCAGTTGACCTGGGAAAAAATTCTACATGCGGGAAATATTTTCAAGCAGGAATTGACAGTTTGTTTTATAAAGAGACTTATTTAGTCTGTAATTTTATTAAATGGTTGTGCATTTTAAGTACCTTTAGGAAATTCTATATTTCAGTATTAATTAGAAATGTGTTTGTATAATAGTGACTTCCCAATTTGTATTTTGTAAGGTAAGTGGGCTTTTATATATTGTGAATCGCGTGGTCGTTGGAAGTGATTACATACAACAGCATATAAGGACAGAATCTGGGAGAGGAATTGGCCATGGCTTTGTTAAGGAAGTACCCCGTCATTCGCATAGAGCTATTTTAGGGAATCATGAAAACCGAACTCAGGATGTCCAAGGTTGGAAAACGTACCCTGCACTCCAAATGAAAGTCCAAAGTGTAATCGTTGCATAACTTCGCTTGGTTTGTCATCTGTAGATTAATGAAAATTGTCTTCAGTATTATTATCACGTATGTCATTGTAATGCACACATATGATACTCTTGCAAACATAAACTGTTTCCTATAGTTTTAATTAGGCTACTAATTTGGCGCGGTACCTGATATGTTACTGTTACAAAAATGTACAGAAAATTAAAAACACATTACCATTGTACGCACGAGATCGAAGCATTATAATGGTTAATGGAATAATTGTGGGTCTAAGGACGAAAAATGTTACGGATAGGAAAATGTTACAGTCAGAAAATGTTATGACAGGGTTGAACGGTACATTGTGGTCAGTATTGTTGCCATTTACAGATGTTAAAACTGACGGAATATAATACTTCTACTCGCAAATTATATAAATTCTAGACCCAGTCTACTCCGAGTGTGTATTCCTGTGTGTGTGTTCATGATATTAGTTCTCTGACACGTACTGGTTGTGTCAATCAACGTAAATTATCCTTGGTTTCTTAACACAATATTTCTTTTAAATATTTTGAGTATGAATAAAAGTTTGTACAGACAGCTATTTTATTACTACTGTGCTGTAATTCCACGTCCCTTTAATTTTTTTTTTCGGATTTCTTAATGTATTTTTAAATTATCTGTAGTTTTTCAAGACTTTTAATTTCACCTTCAGAGGCACATAAAATGTGAACACCTGTGCCTATTATATCACAATGTATTAAACAGAGAAGAGGTAGAATGAAATGCAGTATAGTTTACTGTACGTGATTTAAGCCAGCAATGACATACCTTGGATGACTTGGCCCCTCTCTCTTTCCCGACAAGATAAACTGCACAGCCATACTGATCAGTCAAGTTGCTATGCAATCTATACTTCCCTGTGTCGGATTTAATCAGTGCTAAATTACATTTTGTTTTTCTAACATATACTTGTCAAATTACATGTAGGGCGAGTGTTCAGTAGTAACCTTTTCCAACCGACTTGTGACCACTGATAATCCCAAATAAAAACTATAATTGTACTACTTAATTAAATAACATACGGACTTTTCTGACTCACACACACACACACACACATATATATATATATATATATATATATATATATATATATATATATGTATATTTAAATGAATCCCTATTTACCTTTGTCACGCCATCACGTCACGCGCGAACGGCTGGACCGATTTCACTATTTTTTGTTCTGTTTGTTATTGTCAGGAGAAGGTTCTTATGAAAGAAAGAATTCAAAAAAATTGCGCGGAAAATTATAAAATTTAAGAATACTTATTTAAGAATACTTAACAATCATATAATATTATTTCTAATTTAACCTTCACGCTTTGGACTCTCAGAGCCATATTAGAATGCATTGTCCTGTGCACACTCAAGCCTCGGCCATTTGTCCACTAGCTGCTACTCAGTGGAACAACACACAATGAACAAATAGACGGGGCTTGAATGTGCATAGGACAATGGATTCTAGCGTGTGGGTCATTGAATCAGCGAAATTTTCCGGCCTCTACCTATAGGTAGTTCCTAAATTATATTCCGCACATAAAAGTTCATACGATTCTGATCTATACAACTTTAGCAATAAAATATTATTCTGTATGGTAAGCTAAGTGTTTGTGGCATCAATCTTGAAAATTCATGTTTTTCACATGGCCAGTTATATGTCGCCTGTTCCCGTGTTGGAATACCAACAAAACTATTTATATAAGCGCAAGAAAAAGCTAAGAATATTGTATATAATAAAGCATTAGAATAATAAATACACTTTTTTATTAATTATAACAATTCGATTTCAATAGTAATCGTTAAGACAGGACAACGTCTGTCGGGTGAGCTAGCTAGTGATAGAACTTAAATCACACACCCCACAAATATTTCAACTTTCACATAGTAGGTGGACAACACTCTATATTTTTCAACAATTCTGGACTGCCATCAATTTTTTGCAACAATTATGTACCACGAAATGTGGTTTTTGATTAAATAGTCATAGTGTAGGTCTGTAATTTGCAGCCGGGTGATTGTAGTTTGTGAAGGAATAGAGAATTTTAACACGTCATTCTCAAAATTGGTAATATATATTTATTTCAACAACATTTCTGAGTGTAAATTCAGTCGGAGATTCATTGATATGGCATTTACAACGGGCAGAATCTTATAAAAACCAAGAATTAATGTCCATAAATGACTCATTTGGGTGGTAAGGTAGCATGGGGCAGTGAACCTGCTCTCACAGCTATGATTCCTCATGGCAGAACTGCTACCTATATTGTAGCACCAGTCCCTGTAATCTGTTGTGATAAATAATGTGTCGGTATGTGACTTTGCGTGCATAATGAAGTTCAGGATTGAGAAAAAATTAACATACAACAGTACTGTAATTATTTAGTGTGAGTGTGGCAGAAATGTCAAGCAAGACATCTAAACGCATTGTGAAAGGCATCCAAATTTGACATTACTTTCGTGACAACTTACTTAAATATATAAATGTACACGTCTCGTATCACGAGGGGATAGAACTGGAATTCCACAACACGACTACGATAGCAAAATGCACTCGGAGAGATGCAACAACACTGAGTGTCGATGGAACCCCAGCACTGGTACCCAAGAACTCTCCCATCCCGTAGAAATAAGTGAAACAAGTGAATGAATAATTCATGTCAGATGGTATCGCTAGCAAGGATGCCATGGGCATTTTAGTTTGGTCGAAGGTAGTTATTAAATTAAACATTTCCAAATCAGTGCTTACGACGTGGTGGTTTTTTAAGGTCAGCACTTTCTTCCGCCATCTCAGCTCCTCCAGAATCCTTTTTGCCTGTGGGCGGTACTAAAATATCAAACATACAATACAGTTCCTCTCCAGATGATTTAGAGACATGCATTGTGGCAGCTTTAAGTGGCATATCAGATATAAAATATTCCGGTCTTTCCTTCGTTAACAGTAATGTGAGAAGTAACATGAAACTAACATTACACCATCCACTATGGGTGGATTCACACAGATGTTCTCTACAAATTTTAAATAACAGCTTCTAGTAGAGACGTACTCACCCTTGTTCAGCAAAGTCCACCCACATATTGGTGAAGTGTCGTATGACTGCCATGTCGTCGCTGTTAGGACTGTAAGGCACATAGCTTATGTAGAATAAGTATGCCATATCATCAGCATGACCTGGTCCTGCAAACATCTATTGTGTGAGTACTTAAATATTTAATAAAATACTTATTAAGATGATTTGTTGGTATGTATAAAAATGTTTTTTTAACATGTCAAATATGCAGAGTGATTGTTAAAGTAAAAAAAGTAATCTACTTTAAATCAAGTATAATTAGTCTAAGAAATTTATTTGCCAGCAACAGTTGTAACAACCACATGCTTTCTATAAACGCACCTTTTATTGTGTAGTTTCCCAGCTGGATACGAAGTGTACCATCATAGGTGAACAAGTAGGTATAAAGCGGCGAGGATCCATAGTTGATGTGCAGCATAGCACTTCTGTGGACGGAGTAGATCATGAAGTTGTCAGAAAGGAGCTGTCAAAGACAAAAATGTAGTTAAATAAAACAGCGTAACATATTGTTCACATTTTATTTTTGGGTGAATCTCTGCATGGAAAACGTCTCATTAATTATCAGACGAAACTCGACAACGTGTACTACATTATTTAGGATTATAGAGGAATATACATTGTAAGTTTTCTATGAGGGACGTACAGACCATTTTGCCGTGCTACTGAATCACTCTGCTTATCTTCACCAGATACGAGAACACCACACTTAGTATTATACCTTTCATTCCCGTTGACCTGACATGAAAATGCTTTTATTTCATTCTGTTCATGTCAGAGCCACAAATTCCTGAGTTGCTTATCTACATTTTGTAATGTCCGCATTGACAAAATAACCTTTGCTTACTTTTGAACCAAGAAATTTCTAAGTGCTGTGTATTAGTAATATGTCTTTTACCTTGTATTTTTACATGGACGTGGTTTACCAACCTAGAAATAAAATCTCTTAATATTAATGCTGATAGGTCTATTGGTGTTATGTATGTGTAAGTCTGTCCATCTTCTGATAGCCTGTTAAACTGTAGTTATGGTTATACCGTTGGTGTTTCAATGTCCTTCCCCAACTTGTGTAAATAATTGGCTTGTGATTACCAGAATACAGAAGAAAAATTATTACGCAGGTCTGAAATATGTATCGCAACAACCATGTTATTGACTATCCCTCGAACGAGTGTACGTTTTGACAGCTTGCAAGTGTCATTTCAGCATCTAAATTAGTTATATTCCGTTAGTGACCCCACATTTTAGTGAATGTGAAATGGTCACATTACATCTCAGAAATCGCCACACACCAAATGGTGACTCATGAATTTCAGCATAGAGCAATGCTGTCACATAAGTCTGATTGTTGTGGGTGGACTACATAATGTGAAGTTTACTGTACCTACTGTATATATTTTAAGGTGAAGTGCACAAAATTTACAAAATATAGATCATGCTAAAACAAAATCTGAACAAACATGAAAATCTGGGAATAAAATTATAAATTTGCGATTCTTAGCGAGGTACACATTGCAATTTAAAACAAGTCACACGCATTTTGAAAACAAAAATCTGTAATGCTTTTTGCTTGACATTGCTGGAAATGAAATATGTTTTTTCTCAAGGATTTAATGAGAGTATAACCAAAAATTATTTACTATGACATACCATTTACGAAATCAGTAAACAATGTGAACACAGCATCTTTTGAGGAAGCAACAATAGTTACTTAAATTCTAATGAAAGACATTATGTCTCACGTTAAAGTTGTCCTACTCACGTTGACTAGTTCTGGAAGTGTGTCAAAACTAACAGACTTGTTCCCGAAATAAAAGTTTTTGATCTGGGCTGCCAGCTTCTGAGACTCCGGTGTACCTTTTTTAATGTACAAGTTTGTAGGTATAAACTGCTCTGGATCTTTGTTATATGAGTCCAGTGTCGCCTGTGTCAGACCTGCAAGCACAATAAAACATTTTAAGTGATTGATTTTATTACGAAATTAATTCCATTACATGCTGTAATGTTACTGTGTACAGTAAACTTTTCTCACACAATTTATAAAAAAAATTATTTGTATTAGCTATTATGTCTAATTAACAGTTAATGAATCATTTCTTATATATTTAAAAGTCTTTTAAGTTTGATTTTTTTATCTTGTAGTCGTTTTTCATTATTGTTACTCTGTTGAAGAGTGTAAACACAATGTTTCTGATGCACAGTCATAACGGTGGTTTAGTTATGATTGGCACTGTGCTAACGCGCTCACTTTGCAAATGCACGATATGGATTCGCTTCCGAGCGGAGCCAACCTAATTTTTAATGTGGAAATCAGTTTCGACGGTGTTGTTGTTCGGAGGGTTTTCTCAGAAACCTTATATTTCCCCAACTCTTCATTCATACTAAAGTAAGTGCACAGTAAAATTTTATTTCACAGGAATTACATGTTTAGGAGATCCTTTTTGAATTTCAGCTCTACATGTTATGTAACCTATTACAGCTTATATGTTATGAAGACTAGATTGGTAATATTCTTGTTTACCTAATATACTGTAACATCAGTTTGACAGACATTGCATACAACACCGATTTTATGTAATTTTAGATAATGTTAGTATTGGTTTTAAAATAAAACTTGTTATTACCAACTAAAAATGCTTACTGATATATAAAACCATTATTCAGTTACCCATTACTACAAACACTGTACATTACAATAAAGTAACCCGCCTTCTTCAATCATCTTCATTTCTTTAGAATTGGCTCCAGTTATGTAGGGAATTGGGTGGCCTTTGCCTTCTCGCAGCAGCTTCTCTGGGACATCTGCTAGGAACACTTCATGGCCTTCCTGGATTTTGGCATCTATTGTAGGAAAAGTGACTCCACCCTAGAGACGAAATTACAGAGTGTTATGCCAGTATTAACACAACAATTAGTTACATGTATCAATAAATATAGGACACGTTTAGCTGTTGTATTATGTATTTATTATTGTTTTGAGGAAAGTGAGAGGGTCTTTTTGGCCCATTAACTAGGTCTTAAGGGCCGATGATTATGAAGTGAGGCGAAGGAAAATCACAACAGCCATGCCCGATCAAAGATTCGAAACCAGGACCTCTCGTACCGTAGACCGGCTCCTAACCGACTGCACTATGGATGCTGGCTATTATTATGAGATACGAGTTACTGTTTACAGAGAAGGTGTCACCCATGAATAATTATAAACCAGTAATGAAATACCGAGTAAGAAATTACTGTGTCAGTAAAGAGGTTGTGGTTTGTACTGGTAAGACTATTCAACTGCCACTAAAGTAATTTTGGTTCAATTCCTGGTTAAATTGTTTCAGATTTTCAATGTTAGAAACGTCGTGAACGCGTTGCTGTTTGCTAGCAGGTATTCTCGAATTTTGTTATTTTCCTGAATGTATTTCACTATTTTAAATTCTTCTCCCCATAAATAGGTCTTCTCAATTATATTTACCTAAGGGCTACATATTACACTATTAGTTAAGATACCGTGCATACACATGCGTGCACGAGCCCTTACAAATGAACATGCACACACACATGCTCATGCATGTGTGCACGCTGATGCATGTCCTCATGCTCTTGTACACAGTTAGTCTGTGCAAAATATTAAATTATAATGAACGCCATTTGAATTTTTTGACATACAACCGTAAGTAAATTTCAGACAGGTATCCGAATTAAAATAACTGAGTTAAAATTTAAGCACTTTTCTTTTACTTTTTCATAGAGGTTTATATCTGATTTCAGACATTTTAATGAAGGACCAGTAAAAATTTGTCTTCAGGTCTAACCTGTCCCATGGCCGCTTTTTGGGAAGGCCTGCCCCTAAAGCATTCTCACATGTCCGCTCGACCTTGCTGTTACCAAACATCTCCACGCAACTTCATTACTATGCTGATAACCTTTGTCAGACTGATCTTCTATGCAAGGTGTTTCAGTTGTAAATGGCCAAAGATATGTTAAGAAGTGATGCACTGAAAGAAAACGTTTGTAGGATGTGTTCCCTGCCAAAAAAGTTAGCATAATTTGTTGATATCCAGAATATTGTAGTGGTGACAGGAAATGTCAACAAAATATTTTGTAGCTGCAACAAAACATTTTCTTACAAGCTTTTATTTAACTTGCAATTATTGTATGTTTGTTCGGGTTAAATGTTGTAACTGAATTTTAAAACAGTTATACTCAACATATTGAGCCAAAATTTGGATGACAATACATGGTTAGCTAAGTGATGTCATTCGTAATCCAGTATGGTGGACCACCCAATATGGCAGACTAGTTATTTTTCATGCACTCCCATGATATGGGTCAAATGAAAGGGTTTGCTGAGAAGAATACGAATAAAATGACGTCCGCGTTCAGCTCTTCGAGGAGATGGTGTACTATTGCCCGGATAAACGGTAAGACTTCTACCTCAGGGCATCGGGGCGTACCTTGTAGTGTATTAGCTATTACCATTCTAAATTAAGTTCTGAGAGGGTCGACGGATATTTCTTCGATACTTGTGGGAACAACATAAAATAATAACTAAAAAAAATTTATAAGATAATTAATCGCAAAAACATTTTTAAAAACAAGCTTTTACTTAAATGAGTTAAAATAAGATAATAAACATTAAATTAAATCAGATCTATCAATGTATTACATTACACAATTTATATTATATAAAACCTTGTCTCGAGATTTACCTGTGTATAAAAAGATAATACAATATGTAACTTGATCCTGACTAAGTAATTCTAAGAAAAAGTGTTTTTTTAAATAGGTAAATCTCGTGACACACTTTTATATCATATAAATTATGTAATGTAATAAATTCATAAATTTTATTTAATTAAAGTGTATTTTCTTCTTTTTCAAGCATTTAAATATATGCTTGTTTTTAAAAATGATTTTTTACTATTAATTTATTCCGTGTACTGTGGTCCATTAGGAAAAAAAAAAACACCAATAAACATAATATGTAACAAACGCATGCAAATTTCGTGATTAATTCTCAGCATTACTCATTTCACAGGAATGGATCAAATATGTCGTAGCTTTATCCAATACACAGCTTTATAAAACCTTAATTATTTACCATGCTGGCTATGAAGTTTTCAAACATGTGCTGCACGGGATATAATAATCTTTAACAGTGAAATTCAACATGTAATATTCTCTGTAATCTACTATCACTTGTGCCGTTTCCATTCGTGTTAGTTTCATGTAACTGCATCTCATACACCTTTATGAAGAGAGCGTATGTTTACTGATTCTTTCCTTCAATATGGTCCATATTATCTATTAACATGCAGTGGATACTTTATCGCACCCTTAAACTGTACATTTTTCTTTATTTCACACCTACACCTTGTGTGTGTGTGTGTGTGTGTGCGCGCGCGCGCGCGCTTGCGTGTGCGTGCAGATACGCGTGGATTTTTCTGTCTCATAATTTGCTGTTCACCTGAATTTTTTTTTATTTTCACTTGAACTCACATCGAAGGCAAGACGAGAACTACTTGTGCCGTATATATTAGTTTATCATTAATATCCCTTTAACATCCTACTGAGCTTATCGAGCTGTGTGTGTGTGTGTGTGTGTGTGTGTGTATATATATATATATATATATATATATATATATATATATATATATATATATATATAAAAGGAAGTTCCCCACTCACTGACTGACTGACTCATTCATTCATTCATCATCAACGCCCAGCCCAAACCACTGGACCTAGAAACGTGAAATTTTAAGGGAAGTTTCCCCTTGTGGCGTAGGCGCGAACTAAGAAAGGAAATTTTGAAATTCGGCTATTAAGGTGGTGAAACGGGGTGAAATGTATTTTTTGCAAATATTTGATGTTTCTCGAACCCGACGGGCTATCGTCGTCTTATTCACTTCGTTAGGTCGCAAATACAAATGTCTAGAAACAATTTTCAGGATTTTTCGAAATTTTCATATTAAGGAGGTGAAAAGCCGTTTAATTCGTTTACAGTAAATCCTCTCTTCCTCTTAAACCACCTGAAATATCGAAGTGATTATTTCTTTAAAATGAAGCTTACGCAAATACCTAAAAACAATTTCAGGATTTTTCAAAATTCGTTTTTGAAAGCCGGTAAAAAAATAAAACAGTTTTTTGATTAATCAGTTGTATCACCTAAACCGTTAGAGATATCGAGGTGGTTTTTGTCTTATAATGAAACATAAGTAAATACCTAAAAAGTAATTTAACGATTTTTGGAAATTCGTCCTTGAAAGCCTATAAAAATAAAACGTGTTTAAGAATAATCTTTTGTAACACCTGAAATAGTTCAAAATTTGTTTCCTTTTTATTTCTTGCTTATAGTTAAACCTCTTTGGACTATAGCCTGTACACGCGAAATAACTCTCATCGCCTGTCTTGAATAATTTGTAGTTAAGTCTGTGGAGTTGCGGTTTTTTTTTTTGCCAACCCACCATAAATAGAACCTCTTTGGACTGTAGCCCGTACATACGAAAGTATTATTACGGCCTGCCTTTAAGTATTCACTCGGGTATTGTACAAAGTTTGTGGCGTGGGAGGGGTGGGGTTACGGGTTCGTATCCTGTGCAAGTCTTTGCGATGGGACATGACATGACATCATACGAGCATATTGCGTGCGCTCTTTTCACTGAGCTAAGACAATTTATAGTTCACTGTTATTGAGTACGCTAGCTGTTAAATGCCTTCATCACATATTTTATCCGCGGCCGGGTAGCTATTTTGTAGAGAAATATAGATGAATTAAAAACAAAGATGTTCTCAATTAAAGTACCCTCAGCGTAGTGGACTGGATAAAGCTGTTTGTATTTGTTGTTATAAAGATATACAGAGAATATAGTAACACCATCAATTAATACGTTATTAAAATTTAGTTACTCTTTACTATAGTACACGCGGGCGAAGCCGCAAAGGGACAGCTAGTATAATATACGTCCAATTATTAAATACAAATATATTTATATAGGTCTTGCAGTACAAAATTAAAAAAAAAATATTTTTTAGTATACATACAAATTAGTAGCCATATTTGTATTTTAAAAAATACAAAAATTTATCTCATTGTACGTGGACTGAATAATCACTCACGTGGATAATTTTCTGTTGAACAAATGAATAACTATGAACACCTAACTATACCAACAGGAGATTCAAGGACATAAGTAACTGGAACATGGTGGATACTAAATCAATGTATTAAAAGAGACAGCCTCCAGAGTAGGATCATTGTCAGCATAAGTTTATAACTAAGAAATCTAATTAGTCAACTCTAATACAAAATCAATGTTTGAGTCACACTTTAGTTGTTGTCTACGAACACTACAAGCTTTATAGTTCATACAGCGGAAAATATTTGGTATGCTTGCAGTGTAGTACTCTAATATTGTCTGTCATATAGTTGAGGAAATGAAGTTACCATTTCAGTGGCTGCCAAAGACTGGGACTTCAAGATATCCTCAACAGGGACGGAGCGGAGGAACTTGACCAGGTCATCAGCGTCTGTTGTTTTGTGTCCCAGTACTTCTCCCAGCCTGAAGGCTGCCTTGGTGCCGTTGTAGTTGGGGTTTGTAGCTATGGTAACTGCAGACCCGCTCTCAGAGATGGCGCGATGGAACAGACCTACAACATCAATGTATAACTTTAGACATAACGTACAATCTTTGATTTTGTCCTCGTGTGAGTAACCAATTACTGATAGCATTCATATTAATAGAAAGTAATTACAATTAAACATATCAACTTCGATCATGTCAGTAATTAAAAATACATTATTAATTGTTAAATAAAAAGGTAGCCATAACTATTCGTCCTACAGTTCTAGCTTTGTAGCATGTCCCTTCGCTAAGCGAAATGATTTCGTCCACTTATATATATATATATATATATATATATATATATATATATATATATATATATATCCTAAGATGTAGAAATTCCGAAATTAATGAAAGAGCTCCTCCAACTGATTGTAAATGAGTAACTACAAGAAAACATTACCCAGTAACAAGAAATAACTATTTTAATAACGATAAAGTTTGTTTTGTCTGGTAAACTTCTAGTCTTACAAACAATTTCCATTTTCAGAATTTAGTGTGGCAGAACAATCAGTTCAGCGTAGGAAGTTAAACCTTGGTTTACTCTGGTACTGTCTAGCCATGGTAGGTGGGCTCCTCCCCCTTCCGTCTTAAGGCTTCATACCCCTCGCAATAAGACATCCATCTGTATGTTTATCTAATATCTGATTTTGTTGAAACATTTGTACAATTTTCTTACAGATAAAGCTTATTTTTGTCTTAGTAAAGTACACCTTGTAACATACACCTAATTTCTATGCACAGATATTGCTTAGAATTTTATTATGTCTTTGACATTCAGGTAATGTAAATATTTAAATAAGTAATTGTGCTATGGTAGTAATATTCATCTGTGACTAGTGTTAATTTAAATTTTTATGTTTGTTAAATATATGGTATATTTTCAGGAAATGTTTTTAATAATCTTAAAATTTTGTGAAGGCTCTTACTAGGAAAAACGTAATTTAATTTAAAAATCATATCAGTTGCAGACCACACATTAATCGAGTTTTGCTAGTAGAAAGAATAACTTCCATTTTCACTGCGCTTTTCGAAGCAGAATGTTTGCCTTCACTTTGGAATCAACAAGAAAGAATTTTTTTTTAATATAGAACGTCGAAGGGAAGAAAAATGGAAGAAAAATCTACGCAGAGGTCCGGCTACGAAGACTTTCTCGAGTAAGACTATGCCTCGAGACGATTTTTTTGCCTTATAACTCCTTTTGAAGAGAATCTACGAGACCTGGCGCTGCATTTGTTCCTGTTGGAAAGTAGCGGGGAAATTTTTTCTACGAACGAAGAGTAGAAGATATCCAGGCCTTCTCGTTTCCGTCTTCCAGGAAATATGTTGGTCGAGTTCTAGCCTGGCATTACCCCTTACTGGCCAACTGGGAGAAGAATTTTACGACGTGGGGTACCACGTTTCCCTTGATACTAATATCCTTTTATAATTTCGAAACTCAGGAGAGTTTTCGAAATTTCATTCTTCACGGTGGAGACTTCAACGGTAAGCAGTCCCAGCCCTCCCGCAACGACAAGAAAAAAATTCCAAACCATGAAATAGTTTCAGAAAATGTGGACAACTCTGCTTAGATTTAAATTTTGAGGATATTTTTTTTAAAGTAGTGCAAAATTTTTTAACCCGACGAATACTCTGGATAAGATGTCTCAAGCTGAATCCTCACAATTTTCGCAGTATTTCTAAAAAAACGAACAGAAGAATTACTATAAATTATATTGCCACAAAGCAAAGAAGTTTGAAAGAAACGTTACCCTAACATTTTAGCTAATATTGTGGAGGAAATAATTAAATTTCTATTTTTCTTTGACTTATCACACTGAACTAACATCCAACATTTAATTTTCAATTTTATTCTAATACAATTTCACAATCTAGTAAGAGGCTAGGAAAGCAAATATTTAACTAGTACACAAATTTGTTTCCATATCTTAAGTTATAGTCTCTCATAATTGCAAAGTCACTGATTGTTTTTTTTTTACAATAATGCGAACGGAATCTTATTGATGATCCAATTTATTTTTATGAGCCCTAAATAATATTCTTTTAAGGTTATATGTAATAAATTTGTTTCTTTTCACACCACTTGTTTTCACTCAGTTTATCATAATTGTTTTATTTTACCAAGTCGTACAACCCAGGGCTCATACACTAGTAAAATAATTGGTAAGCTATATCTGCTCAAGTTAAAGCTTTTATTTGGAGATATTACAGAGAGTAAAATTGGAGAGAGCAAGGTTATGTTACAACCTACATAAGTAAACCAGTTCATTAAGGCAGTTTCTTCAAATTATACTACTTTGTGAGTACTATATTTTACAGTTTTTAAGGGTGTAGATGCCTATTCCACCAACAGACTTCGCAACTTTCAACTAGTACTTTTCTTTCTTACTTGCGTTCCAATAAAACAGGAATTCGCGAAGCAATACTTAAAAAGCATTAATCGAAATGTACAAAGACTTTTCGCTTTTGAGCCCAATTTTGTTCTACAATAATCTCATTGCAGAAGATATTCATACATATTTTCAAAGTGTTCAGAATTTGTGCGAAGATTATTCTCTTATTCTGTTAAAAATTTAAGGCGTATTGTTATTTACATTATAATAAATACGTGTTTAAAAGTTATTATATAAAAATCTGATATAGAAACATTACAATTGAAAAATAAATTTAAAGATACAGCATGATGATATTCACTTTACAGACTGTTTTGCGTGAGTTGAGGTAGAATATGAAGTTTTACTGTATTAATAGTGAAATTAGTTTTTATTGTATTGTGAACAGGTTATTCATGCAACAATTTAGGTGATTTTTTTACAGTGGGTAACTGACATAAGTGCTTGACACTTCCGTAGCCATACAACTGATCTCTTGCAAATGTCCACTTCTCATCAACTCCTGCATGCTGAAGTAATTGTGCTTATTAAAGAAGAAAAACTTAAATCCCTTCTTTTTCCTTTTCTTCCTGTATGATTTTACTGGAAAAGCTTCCAAATAGAACTTTGTTTTTAACAGTTCCAATACTACTATATTTTTATGCACTAACTCTTTTTGCTCTTACTCATCATGCACTCTACAACCTACATACCACTGAGTAGATAAAAGTATGAAGAGCAGTCATGCAAGGATAGTTTTCAGTCCACTAATTGTATCCATAGAGTCAGATTTCCAAGCGGGGTCCAATACCATCACGTTACTAATACCAAAGTTTTATTATTCCTTGTGTAGGATTTTCAACTTACATGGTGGTGTTATATTACATTAGGCGTTTACGAGAAGAAACCTGGTAGTGGTAGCTCGGTTCACTTTTTAGACGAGCTTTATTACGATCACATATTTAACTAATCGAATAAAAATGTCACTCTACCCAGAATAACTCCACTTTTATCATAAATTGTTGTGTTATATTTAACTTATAAAATACTTTACATTTTGTTTTATTTGGAACTCAATATTACGAACTGAACTTTAAAATTATTTGCTGGCCTAGGAATGAAAAATATTCATTCTGCGGAAATGTGAACGCATTATTGAACTGTTCGCGGTTTGTTAACTACACAGGAAAATGTTACAAAGTTGTGAGTAAACACATTTATATAATTACATGACTACTATAATTCTTTCTCGATAAAAGCTTATAAATATCGTGTAAATTATTTACTACATCATACACTAAAGAAAAGCATTTTGTAGTCAACCACAACCGTTGTGAACGAATACTTTATAAACAGAAAAGACACATTTTTCACAACATTGTAACATACCTAGTAGTTAAAAAAAATCACTATTTTCGCTTTGTTTTAAACACAGAAGTGTTTCAATTCATGTCAGCTTTGTTCTTAATTGCGTTTAAAAACATAGATTATGTGCCCGGGAAATGAGACTCGATTTACAACGTAACAAACATAATTACATATGATCGATTTTCCAAAAGAAAACTTAAGCGCTATATTATTTTACTTTTTCAATATATGTATTAAATATTTATTTTTAAACTAACTATGGAACTGGACTAATTTCATAATCACGCTGAAGTAATACTCTTCAAAATTGTTCGTAGAATCCGGCTCGTCATGATTGAAGTGTTTTGTTTGTCCTTATACAGCAACGGGCAGGGAGTGGCTACATCTATAAAAAGTATGGGAGATAATACATGAAGTCGCGTTTTTGAGTGTCACGTCATTGCGACCTCGTGTTTGCTAACTTTTCGTTATGTTATAAGTTCGTAATCAAGCCCCTGACTCAAGCTAATAAGTAATTCATCAATGTTACAGTTACATATCTTAGTTGTTGCAACATCTGAATTGTTTTACTTATTTAAAGGTGAATAAACACAACTGTTAACAACCTAAAAAGGCCTCATCACCATAATATAACACTCAAAAAGCGTATTTAAATATGTCACAAGAAGACATCTTCTGATTATCCTTATCTCTGTGGTGACAGAGCCCTGCTACAAACTATAAAACGGTAATATAAACAATGACTGGGTACATAATAATTCAAAGACTTTGCAGACTGCCTTGAGGAAAGCAATGAGGTTACAATTTTGGTGGAACACATATCCTTTGACTTTACAATTCAATTTGAAGAGTTGCAAAGACGGTTGGTGGAAAACAGAGACATGTGAAAAGTATAGATGGAGGATTAACAACATATACTGATGCTAAGCCCACTTTGTTTATTCAGTTATCTATATCGCGTAGATTTCTCGAAGCATAATCACGTCTTCCTGTAGGTTTATTGAGAAATGAGGTTATTATGGTTGATCAACCCACAGCCGCATTACACACATTACTATGGTAATAAATAACATGTTTCACTTACAATTATGGTGGGTGGGCTCCTCCATCTTCCACCTCAAGGCCTCATACCTCTCGCCAAAAATACATGCGTTGCTACCTCACCGGTCACCATAAGCAACAGAAATCGCTGTTCCACATCCACGTCCTAAGTGGTTATCAGGTCGTAAAATTTTCAGAGTTTTTTGCAAATTACGTCACCTCGAACAGTAGGTGACAGAGCAAATCTCGTCTTGTGCGGTAAATAACGATGGGGTTCAAAATTTTAGAGATTAGTTTCAAGCTTGTATACCTATCACCATATGGGCCTCCTGTTGTAGAATATTGAACTCATGCTTTGAGTGACTACGAAGTTACTATAAAGATAATACTACAAACAAGTTCACCAATTGTGATGAGCTATGTTTACGCAAGAGAAACTCATGCTCAAAGTAATTATAAGGTTTAGCGACACAAAACTTGCTTGCAAACTACTTCGCCTGTCGTCTCACACATCACCTAACAGCAGCTCTACATTTATGCTTCAAGTTGCTATGGGGATAAAGTGATAAATTCTTTAGAGGTTACTACAAGCTATCCCACCTCTCATCATGAGTGATACTTAAGTGTCTCAAAGGACAGTTTATATTTTCATCCACTCTGCTGCTGTTCTCGGTAGAGCAAGGTAGTGCTCAATAATTTATCGTTTTCTATTTATTCTTCTCCTTTATTTCCCTCATTCTTCAAGTCATCGTACTCCTATAAATCTCTATAAAACCAGTCCTATCCTGATTATAATTTGCTACTTTTAACATTCGTCGGAATGTAACTTATGCGTCCTTAAGTATCCATAGAATACTGCTCTCTTCTCCAGACACAATAATTCTCCAACCAATTGTATATTTTACTTGATCCAGTCCTTGTGAATTTCTTGCACATTCATAACTCTTGTTATTACTGTTGCAATAAAATCTTATCAATTGTCTCTTGCAGTGAATGTAGGTCACTGACTGTCAGTCGCCAGTGTCATCCAGTCTCAGTATCTAATCGTCTTTACCTTTTATGACAATTTCCCAATAGCATGCCCACCAAGACTACGAGTGACTTAGTAGATGCTGTTTTGTATTGCTTAGATACTGTCAGCAGTGTGGTTATTTGAGAACTGAGGCACGCTCTTTAATATTGTACTATATCAGTTCAGCTCTTTACGAACATGTCACAACCCCAAATGACTTTATGAACTTCAGGACTGCTTTATTAAGTTAACTCAAAAATAAATAATTTTATAATACGTATTGCATCAAACTGTAGTCATAGCTTTTCGCTGGTGGTCATAATTATTTATCCTTCAGTATTATAGTTTTAGTTAAGTTTATTGAAAAGTTAATTAACTTCTTTGGCCCAGTTTTTAATATTTGACATTAGGAACGTAGACTCCAAGTATATTCTTTTATTTGCAGTGACCAAAAATAACCCATTGCTGGCAAAAAAAAAAAAAAAAAAAACAATTACATAGTTGCTCATTCTAAATAAAATAAATAAATAATATGAATGATAGAATGTTCCACAAATGGGTCCTTGCATAAAACCCTCCACACATGCACTGTTAAATTTTTATGCAGCTGCAGTGTTTTAGTTATATACACATTTGCAATCCCGGAAAATGTCTATAGCAACTTGAAGCAGTTTTGACATGCATTTTATTTTCAGTTCGTGCGTTTAAATAAAGACATGATCGAAAATGGTCAAAATATTACTTATAAAGTCATTTAAATTTCTTACTTGTTGCAGTATTTTACCTAGTGCAACTACTGTGCCTCTTCTCTTTTGAAAGCCACGCGTACATTTATTGATGTCCTTTCTGCAGTAAATGCTGTAATAAAACTCTTCCTCGACAGCTTTTCTAAGAATTTTCCCCTGACTGGAAAGGGGAGTGAGGGTACTGTACACTTTATGATTAGCTTTGTTATAGTGGTCCCAGAATTATTAAGAAATATAATTTTTCCAAGGATAAGGGAACACGCCATATTTGAGACAGTCGTAGAGGTGTAACAATGGCTTCTGCAATATGGAGAAGTTTCTTGTGATGATTTATGCTACAAGCCCATCCCAAACAGATGTTAAAGAATCAGATCCAGTCTCACAACCTAAATAACTACGATATTAACATGTTGAAAGATTCACCTACCGATATTGTCTTCTGTTTTGTACTAGCCTAAAATTCAAGTGACCATAATGTTCATGTAGCCAAGGGTTGCTACAAGTTATATCACCTTTAGTCATGTTGGACAGCAACAGGAGCTCTACACTCATGCCCCCGGCACTCTCGCCGAACACTGTCACGTCGTCTGGGTTCCCGCCAAAATGTGCAATGTTCCTCTTGATCCAGCGCAGTGCTGCCACCTGGTCCTTCATACCGGCGTTGCTGGTCATGTCGGGGTGCTCCATGCTAATGTAACCTGCATCAACAACCATTATGACACTATAGTTCATCTCCTAAATAGTAATTATGGTACAATCTAACCTTGACGTCACACCTTGTTAAGTATTTTATAAACAATAGTGTATTCCTGACGTTCAATGCATGACTTCTATTGCTACTCGGACTAAAGAATACAATAAATCAATATTATAAAATTATGTGGTTTAAATGCAATAATAAATATGGGCGAATAAACTCAATTTCAAACAACAATATGAGCCAGCTTATACAAATTCATTGGAAAATGTAGGGTACATGATGTGAGTAGGTTGGTAGAGACACGTTTTAGTAATTATCGTACAACTGCTCCGGAAAACGTAACATTAAATGCTACCTATTTCTTTTACATACTAAATACAGAAAACAGTAAAACCCTGGATGTGGAAGTCCCAATCAACTGAGTGTTCTGGTTATACGAAATACGTACTGTACTCTCCGAGGTACTGCTCAAACTATTTCAAAAGGTTTGATTAAAAGCTTTAGAACGTCTGAACAAGTGTCTGCATATTACAAGTTCCACAAAAACTTAACATGCTGTGTTGCCAAACTTAAGAGTATTTCACAAGTACATGCGGGAAATCAACATGCTTCTCGAAACGTGGGAACAGTACACTATGTCATCAAATTTTTATTAAAAAATAAGTTTAAATTTAATATACATGAATTTTTAAACAGCAATGATGATAAATTAATATTTAGAATCTTGACACTAAATTTTCATGAAAAATAAAACTGTGGTGTTGGAGGGAGAAAAAAAAAACGAGGTGGAGGTTATATTTCTTGAGACTCCTCCCCTTCGATTGACACCTGGCGAACTGCTCTGCTACTAAACTGTTAAATCCTGAGCTAAACAAAATTAATACCAATCAGCCATAAAGTGAAATTAAAAATTGTGTTCCCTCAATTAATAAGTATCAATGATGAAAATAATCCAGATTCATATTTACTACTCTCACATACAAATAAATGTTGATGGAGATTCTTAACTCGCTAAGTATACTGAAAAATTTACAATTCGCTATCTAGTAAACGGCACATCATAATGTACCAAAACTTTATTAAAATCCACTATATTATCGACTGCCCACTATGGAGAGCTTTTTACTGTTAGCTAAGGATTAAAATTCACCAACTATGTCGGAAAATCAACTAAATCGACAATACAGTTAGCAAAATTGTGAACGGCACCTATTGTTTCTTTTATGATATGACAATGTGAGTTTGTTTTAAAAAATGTTATTGGGGTTGTATTGCCCAGGTTTTTTGTTGCCCGAGGTAGACTAAATGTATGTTTACTCAGATAATTGGGGTTATATCGTATTACAAATTTCTGGCATTTGAGCCATTCAAGTATCTGTACTTGCATTCCATTTTACCATTTATGAATTAAATTTTCTGCATCGTTTTGCCAAGTATATATCAAGAAGCACTATTAAAATAAAACATTATTGAGTGAAATATATCAGCTAGTTTAATAATACACAACTATTCACACAAAATGTAACTGAACAGACCTAGAGCTCCCAATCTGTAGTTAAGAGTCACTATGATGGCAGTTAGGTTCATCAAGTTGTCAGGTCCATAAAGATCTCGAATTCCAGATCCATACATAAATCCTCCACCATGAATCCACACCAGCACAGACATTCCCTTGGCTGGCACAGCTGAAGATGCTACCTAAAAACAGACATACAAAACTCGTAAATTACACTTTCCTAGTGATGATAGTTTTTAACTACCAGTAACATTATTCTAACACTACTTGTTTACTAACATTAGACATAATATATTTCGCAATAAGGCATTGCATTTTAATACATTCACTTTCCCCTTAAATTGTAAAATGTGCAGGTAATACTACAAAAAAAAATACAAACATGTAATAAATTACATAAGACGTATTGTTACTTTAGAAACACCAGTCGGTTTGCAACCCTGAACAGTGACGAGTTTACTAAATGCTGGTACACATTATACACAGGAAACATACTTTTTCATCTGTTGTCTATCTCTGGTGGTCCCATGTGTTACGTGAAGAGTATTTTTCACAATATTGTCGCAGTTGATTTATACGGGGGCCTACTTTAGGTCCAAAGTCATGGTCATCTCGGAGGTTTATAATTCTATTAGACCAATTTCGTGTTTTGTCATGGTCCTTGTGGATTGTTACTAGTAGTGGAGACTCAACCGAAAACCCGGGCGGTTGTGTTTCTGCATGCCGGGGGCACTGCACTAAATGTGGGCTAAGTAGGGCACGAATGTTAAAAGCTTTATAAGGGGGAAGGGTGTCTGCCCTACCCCGGGGGTTGTTGTCATCTGTCAGAGGCAATGAGAGGGGATTGCCGGAAAACAGCATAGAGACAGCTAACCGGAACACGTAAGTTTACTTTTATGTGAGTTGGAAATACCTTCACCTTGCGGTTGGGAGTAACGAAAGGAGAACTAAATTAGTTAACTAAATTCAATGCATTTGCGGTCAGTTCAGACGTCTGGAAAATTATTTAAAGATCTGTGAAATGTAAAACGCTATCAGGTGGCAAAGTTTAAACACAGTTTATTTTTGTGTAGCAGAAATAGTAAAGTAGAGATAATAGTGATTCAGATTTAGTATCTTTTCTTGTTTTGTCGATTCTAGTAAAATTCTGTTAAACTTTTATATATATATATATATATATATATATATATATATATATATATAAATGAAAGCTGACTGATTGACTGACTGACTGACTGACATATCAAACTGCAGCCCAAACCACTGGACCTAGAATCGTGAAATTTTTTGTGGGGGTTCCCTTCAGGTCGTAGGCGAGCACTAAGAAGGGATTTTTCGAAATTCGACCTCTAAGTGGGTGAAAAGGGGTGAAATGTGTTTACGAAGAAACGTCGATAGAGCTCGAACCCGACGGCCAATCATCGTGACTTTTACATTAATAGGACACTCGTAAAAATGCATATTAGCCAATTTAAGAATTTTTCGAAGTTCAACATTTAAGGGGCTGAAAAGACCTTAAATGTGTTTCCAATCAACTATCGATATCTATCGAACCCTTCGGGATAGAGAGTTGATATTCACTTCAAAATATTGCTTATGTAAATATCCAAAAAGTAGTTTTAGGTTTTTTTTGAAATTCGACCCCCAGGCAGTAAAAAGGGGCAAAATGTGTTCTTTATGAATCGTCTATATCTTTGAAACACAATTGGCTATCACCGTGATTTTAACTTTAATTGGTTACTTTTACAAATGTCTATGACAGGACTCAAAGACGTTTCGAAATTCTTTATTTAAAGGGGTGAAAATACGTGAAATGTGTTTTCGATTATCCTTCCATATCTATCGAATCAATCGAGATATCGAAGTGCTCTTTGCTTTAAATTGGTGCTTTTGTAAGTATCCCAAGTACCATTTAAAATATATTTTCTGAATTCAGCCCTAAACTGTGTTAAAAAAGGGGTAATATGAGTTTTCGACTCACATTCGATATATATCGATCCCATAGTTTTTTATATAGCGACGTGATTTTTGTTTAGGATTGATGCTTACTCAAATACCTAAAAAGTAATTTAAGGAATTTTCGAAATTCGCTACCTAAGGACGTGAAAAGGGGTGAAAAGTGGTGAAAAGCGTTTTCTATTAATCGTCGATATATCCTGAACCAAGCGGGCTAATGTTGTGTTTTTTACATCCACGAGATACCAATAAAGTATTCTAAAACGTTATTCAAGGGTTTTTCGAAATTTACTCTCTTAAGTGGTGAAAAGACCTTGAACGTTTTTTCGATAAATCCTCGATATCTATCGAACCCGTCGAGATATACAATTAATTTTTGCTTCGGGATGATGGTTACAGAAAGTATCGCAAAACGGTTTTCAGATTTTTCGAAATTCGATTTCTCAATGCCGTGCAGGGGTGATATGTGACCGATTTTGATTCGACCGAACGGACTAGCGATGTGATTTACACTTCAATTGGATACTTATACAAATGTCTAAGATGTAAATTTAAAATATTTCGAAATTCGACACCCAAAACGGTGAAAAAGCACAAAATTTGTTTTCCATCAACCCACGATATCTATCTAACCAGTAGTGATATTGAGGTGTTGTTCGCGTCAGAGTGATGCTTACGTAAATATTTAAAAAAAAATATGTATGTAATTTTTTTTCTTTATAAGAAACGTGATTATTAAGAATAAAACTAAGTTGGTAAATATTCAAGGCAGACGATCCGAAAAGTAGGAACGAACAGCGAGAAACAACCTATACAGGAGTTTCACTCTACAGTAAACTATCGATACGTGGTGTTGTACAACCTTTATGAGCCCAGGACACAGAAATATATATATTTATTTTATACATTTTATTTTCATGAATTATTTCGACGTTACGTGACGCAGTTGTTTGTTACTCAGGTCTAAATTCCGGGAGGTTCTGGGCTCGAATTCCGTTAAAAGCTGCGTGCGAACGTTCAATTCTGACACACAAAAACTACAAGGCAGATCGAATTAGTGCAATTTACATGTAGTCTTTAAAAGGGATAAAATTGCAGTTCGCTTTCCACTTAGGTTCCTCTACAATATCAGCTGACATATCGTCGGTATACTGCCAAAAGTGATTAAGTCATAAATGCTATTTCGTTTGAAAACAGTATTAAATTGTAGATATTAACAAAAATGTGGTATGTTACTACACTGTGACACAACAGTACGAAACGACGAACAGACTTTAAACTTGGGCAATTGTTGGTGAACAACATATACATATTCCTAGCATTTTTATAATACTATCTAATTTTGACTTTGTCACTTTTGGCAGTAAACTGACGATAAATTATCTCCCTAATCTCAGGTTTGGGGCACGAAATACGTTTCCGCGAAACCTTTACCCACTGAAACTTTGTAATGTAAATAAAGTTAAAGTGAATATTTTGAAAATATATATTTGAAGGCACCGTTACCAATGGTTGTGCACAGGGTAAACAGATGTTTCTCATTCGATTAACCTCTTACCTTAGGTGTCTTTAATTATCCCACAACGTCAAATTGGCAGTTTTATAAATAAGGCCCAGGCGAAGTCGCTGTTAGTGGCAGGGACAGACTTAAGACTGCTTTTCGCATGGACAGCTATAGCTACTTATCCTGCTGCAGAATTAGTTCAACTAGCCGCTTGGACATTCTAACACTTGATGACTGAAGTACCAATCTTGTGTACAAAGAGGTTTTTAAATTGAAGTAAATATTATCAGTTACGAATAATACTCGCGAGCAAAGCCGCGGGGGACTGCTAGTTGTATTATATTCTTAAACACGAATTCTTAAGATTGAGTCCTAGCTAGAATCCCGGATACTCCGCATCCAACAATACATTAAGACACCATCTCTGGTTTCTAAATTTATTTCGCGAGAAGTAATTCTCCTAATTTAATAATTTATGTTTCAGGTGGAAGGTGAAACACTAACAATAAACCTTAAAAAATAATATTTGTTTACTAAAGAAATGCCACTAATTTATAAGAAAACTTCTAAAAAGTGTTCCTTAATTGCTTGGTTTCAGTAATAGTACAATGAATTTTGATTTCCCAGTTAAAATTCCGCTACTGAATTTAGTTTGCTAGGAAAGTAATAATTTATGATGGGTTGTTACAAGTATAATTAGAATCAGGCACTTAGAATTTCTTAAAATTATTTTCATCGGAAGTGGCTTTTCAACAAAAGAATTATAATTTGCTCTTGTGATTAAAAGTTTTACATTTAACAAAATGAAGAGCAAGTCAACCCTAAGCACTAATAATAGTTTGAACATATAGTTTGTTTCAACACGTTAACATTAATAGTGTCGCGAAAAAGCTTGGGATACGAAATTTATCGTAAATTTGGTCTAGGATTTGCTGCTATTGCTAGAAAGTGGCAAGTCTTGAAACTACTTGCAATGGTTACCTGCTGTGAGAGGAAACCCAGTATGAATGTTGTGTCATTCAGGATTTCACCAAAACCCTGAGAACTGAAATGGCTCGCGAGAAATGAATGAATTCATGCAGACAGGCAGGGCATTTTTCCTAGTACCATGCGCAGGCAGAGTTTCGCCGAGTGAAAATATCTCCACTTTACAATATATTGAAACTGATGAAAACTATAAGTGAGGCATTCTTTGATATTAAACGAACATATTCAAGCACTCAGAACATGAAAAAGAAGCGACAATGATGGCCAGACCAAGATTCGAACCTGGGCCACCTTGAATGCAAGTTTAGCATTTCCCCCGTACACCTCTTTGCTTAGTGTAGAGCTCGAAACATATTAATTTATGCCAGTTTTCTCAATTGGTGGCATTCTCATAAAAATTATGGATATATCCATAGTTACTTTCACATTTTAGTGCCTCCTTACCTACCAGGTGACAGAAACATAACCGAGTTTGTTCCACAATTTCGTCACGCTGTATTTGAAGAGATAGTAGGAATAAAATGGTGACTTTGGATTTTACGGATAATTTATGAGTTTACGCAGGAGCAGATTAAGCTGTGTGCGGTCTTGGCATTCGACAAGGGCCCTAAAGTCCAAAGGACCCAGAACTGAGCTTGGTATATTCCTAGTAGGTTTCGTTTACAACTACCAAAACAGACAAGACAATGTAATTTCTAACATTACTAATGTATGTTACATGTAAAGATTACTAAATGAAAATGTTAAGTTGCGATATTCAAGTTACTATGTTGTACGCGATAGAATGCCTATGATTTACTTCACGAATAAGTGAGTACGAAAATATGTGCGTTTTCGTTCCGAAAGCTAAAAATTAGTGACAGAATCTCTACGCGCAGAACACACGCATCAAAACAAGACCAGGAGGAAGTTTTCATATCATATTGGGTTGATGTGCACACACAGAGGGAGAGAGAATATTTGGTCAGCTCTCGACATCGAGGTCCCTAGCGCTGGTGAGGGGTGGTATGGGGTGAGTTTGGTGCAGCGCCGGAATGAGCGGGGGTAACGGGAGATCCTCGAGAAAACCCGTAGAGGAATCGAACCCGGATCGCCTTGGTGGGAAACATGGGGCCACCGCGGCTCCTTTGATGCGTACACAATCAATGGAATCAACATAGGTACTGTGTTCAGTAGGAATGCTCTTATAAGTAATTTATAACTACTTACTTTTTCCTGTGATTTTGCTAAAATTTAAATTATGTTTACGTCGCCGTCATTACCGAACTCGTTGTACTTACGGTCATTCAAAAATATTTGCCTGGGAGGGAGAATCAACGTTCAGAAATAATAAGAGGCAATTTGAAGTCTCTCGGTCTGTATTATTTTAGTGACGTTTAATGTTTGAAAATATTTTAAATATTCCTAAATTTTACTCTAAAGTCCAAACATTTTGACACATTCATCACGAACTTTGATGTATTTATTACTTAGAACATGTCGTCTTATCGCCGATGTTACACGCTTAGCCTGGCGCCTGGAAAGTGCATTTTCAGTAACAGTAGAAATAACAAATAGAGTTTGTTTATTTTTCAAAAACCATAACATTTCCGCACATGTGACTCCCGTTTACTAAATGACTTTTCAGATATGCGTCTAGTTGTTCCAATTTAGCTTGCAATCTGAGGCACAGAAATGTCGAATTCTTTATCCCAGAGCTTCTGAATTATTTCTGGGGCAAGTAATGTAATTGAATCTGAATTCCCAAGCCTAATGAAAGGAGCAAGCCTAAATATTTATTTTGATTGCCTACATCCTAATTTATATTACATGATACGATTGACTAAACTCTTACATACCTAAATGTATTATTTTAATAATTTAATTTCAGTCACTTATACAGGCCCTGGCCTTGTATAGTGGTTGTTGTAGAACTGTTTCTTGAACTGTCTTGTTCGTTGTACAGGCGTATGTTTGCTTCTAAAAGCGTGTCTAACTAGCCCAGTTTATAAAGTTAATTATCTGAGGTAAGTACGGGGGGGACGGAGGATTAAAACCCCATAGTAAAAAAGCTCTTTGCAATCCACTTTTCATAGCCTGCCTTACCAACACTGTTGCACTGTAACTGTTTTGTATGTGCTTTCCCATACAACACTCAGGTCACGTTTTTTTTAAAACAGTTTTAAGCGACATATTCGTTTCTATTTTTTCATTTCTGACTAAGACAGCCATATCTCTTTCGTGTTAACAAATTTCAAATATTACCGCAACAGACTTATGTTTGCTCAATGTTGGGATTGCACCACAGCTAAATCCTTGAAAATTCGTTACTAAAATTAAAATTTCCTAGTTTTTTATGCTCACAAAATTAAGTTTTTAACCCTTGCCCAAAATGGAGATGTTTTTCAAGATTGACAGCTATTGTGTTTGTTTGCCTGCGGCTTCGTACTTCTCAAACGGACGAATAGAATCCAATGCTTCTTTTTGTAATTGAATCAGGAATTTGCAAACGGGACCAAGTCCACTTTTTGAGCAAATTCAGGTTATACGAGATGTCGACTCTTCAAAGCATTCTCTTGGCTGTCAACAGCTAAAGAAGCCCAGTCCTATACAAGAAATACGTTAAACGGACTGGTCCATGAATGTGCCAATAGCGCATTATTTTGTTTATGACTTACATGATTGTAGTTCAATATTACTTTTCAATGTGGCTTAGCAGTTTTTACACTAGCATATACTAAGGTTCCAATAATCTACACCAAAGACATTATAATTTCTCTGATAATGTAATACATAACACTGCTTTATGGTTAAAAGCTACTGGCCGGTGTTGTTTGCAAAATTTGTTTCTATGTATCATGTTATTAGTCTTTCACTAGAATATACCAACATTGCACTAACATACACTCAAGGCATTATGTTTTATGCGTGATTGTTAGAAAAAACGCTACTTATTTTTTAAAAGGTATACATTCCAATAACATTAATAATTTCTAAAAAAAATATAGATGTGTGTCTATGTCAGATATGCTACATATTATTCCACACACACTATAATTTCAAGTTATCCATTATTGATGACCTGTTTTACTCCCAGATCCACTATAATAAGTTTTTTGTTGTTTCCCAGCAATCTACTCACTTTGCAAATTCCTGATTCAATTGTAAGCTAGTTTCATCTGGTTGGTTCATAGCTGCATTCGATGAAGCTAAAGTTATGAAAGCTTTTCCAAATTGGTGTGACAATTCTACAGACATATCATGGAATATTTATTATTCTTTTATATATTATCTCTGTGACGTACCTGAATGCAAAACATTATAAATTCAACAGAACTTTTAGTTTGAAAAGGAGCAATAATGGTACATGTTCGTAAACTCGATGGTCCTGAAATGATATAGTAACCTGGACCTGATGCTGCGCAGATTTCAGTTATATAAACATTATGCATTAAAATATAATTTAGTTTATTAATAATAATGCTATTAATTGTGTATTACAATATTTAACAAGATTCGTATAACCAATACTACAATGCTATTTAAAGTGTGCAAATTAAAAAAATTATTTCATTTTTCTGATACTTTCAATAATTGTAGGGGTACTAAAGTTAAAAAGAGGTACAAATGAAACTTAAATTCTAAATAAAAACCACGATTTTTGGATCGTTCCCTTGAAAAGTAAAAAATAATAGCTTCAAATTATTGTTAATCCATAAAAGCATCGGAGCCCGCAGAGTAAAAAAAAAAAGAGTACTTAATACTAGCGAAATTAAACCGAAAAAAAAACTAAACCCACTAAATGACTTATTAATCCTATAATTGAATTTAAATGTAGTTTAAGGACTCCGGCGTACCTTTTGGAACTGTCGTATATGTACACAATGCACGCAATCTTTGTTGCAGTTACTTATTTTATTTAAAGTCTACTAATTTATACTACATATATTGTTTACTTAGCTGTCCAACGAAGCATTAAGAGTCAACAATATTTGGAATTCTATTTTATTTTTTACGGTTTACGAAAAGGTATTATTTGTCGGGGATTTTTTAAATGGTTTAAATTGTTATTTGTACCGATTCTTAAAGTTTAATACTTCTAAGATTTTTGTTGAAATTCGGTAATGCTTTAAAATGTAATTTTTGCTAGGAAATATGCAACTTAAGGGTCTGATATTGTTAGCTTTAATGTTCTCATGTATTTCTTCGCTTCCATGTTTGTCACACAGTAAAAACAGAAAGGCTTTCGGTAGAACGTTAAGCCTTTCATGAAATATGCACACAAAGATTTGCCAAAAGTTATAAAAAAATAATAAGTTCAGTAAATACGACGAATAACTTTCGAAGTGATTCTCTCGCTTCAACTAAGATAGTTTACCATAATCATTTGTTTTATCTTATATGTTAGAACATACACTTACTTATATTATTTTACTTTGGGAAAACGTACCGTGCTTTCTCAACTTTTTTAAAAATATAGCGCATTTGAAAACAAGTGAACTGACCTACAAATGTTTGGTTTTCATCAGTTGCTATACTCGTTTTATTTCGAACATTAACTTGATAAGTTTCGTACGTTTTCAAGCATTTAAAAGTATTAAAAAAAAACTCCTTAGTTATTTTCAGAAATGACAGATCGGAGAGTAAGATGTCATGTGGAAGCCACCCTGGTGCACTGTCTGTCATCACTTTACAGTTCTGCTTCGATTTCCGGTAAAGTAACTAACGTTTTCTCGTGGCAATCATCCTGGACGAGGCCGCTGGCTGGTGATTCTTCTCGGTGATCCGCGTTTTCATCTACTCTTACATTTCCGTACTGTTCTATACTCATTCACATTCCCACATCTAGCTACTTTAGTTGCAAACAAGTTTTAACATTTAGTCCCATGTTTTCTTCATTTAGTACTGAATGCGATATTTTAAATACTTAGGCTAACCAGTAGTAACCTACTCTAGATTTTCTTATAAACATACTCACGATGTCTTATACTTTTACGATCGAATCGTGACACCTTGACGGCAGATATGAATGTTTACTTTAATTAATGTTATGATGTGTGTTTTTAATAACTTAACTGAAAACACATAATCAAATTAAAAATATAAACTTGACGCTGAGTTTATAAAATACACTAAGAAATAAGAACGGTATGGTAAAAATATTAATCATTGAATGTATATACAAGTTACATATTTTAAAATCTCAAGACAGCTAAAATGTTACAACTTTAAGATAAATGTTGTCAGTTACAATTTGTTTCTGTTTATATAATTATTTTATCCAACAAAATTTAAAAGCACAATCGCGCATACGAAGACAGGACATGATTACATGCTTGATTAAGTAGGCATTTCATCTATCCAACCAGACATTTTCTTGTAAACTATTCTCTTGTTTGCGGTGTAACATTTTATTATGATGACCGATCTTCAAATTCGAAGCCTTTTATGCTCGTTAAGAAGTTTTCGCGAGACAACGTTTCATTTTTCGAAGTCGCCGAACGCAATCCGAAACACGATATTTATTTCACTGCATCCTTGCATCTTACCTTGTTTATAAACGATAACTCGATGTCGTTGGCGATTAACTGCTTTGTCGCTACGTCACTTCCATCGTTGCGTTGCTTATGGTTTTCAAATACCGGCCAAAAATTATATCATTACAGAACTGCGAACGAGTTAAAACGTTTTATTGATAGCTTTGTTTGTCTCTCAACAATACGGTCTTCAGAACGGATTACGGTGAAATGATGTAGGTATGTAGCGATGCCGAAATTTACAACCGGGCGAAACTAGGTACCTGTGGAATATTTTTCCTTTAAATTTGTACTTTATAATTGTGTGTAGTTATATTTTATATTTTCCTTTTATTTTAATAAGAACTTTAGTTTTAGATTAATTGTAATTTGTAATAATGGCTAAGAGTTGACGTAAAATAAATGTGAATTGTTGTGGGTTTAGCGTTATAAAAGGCCACAATGTCTTAACTGCCGCTTTAAGTTGTGATAAACAAATAAATAAATAAATATCCGTCAAACAGATGTATAGTATAAACGATTGCCACATATAAAACCCTGGGATTGACCCCACCGGATATCCAACTCAGACTTGCAATCGAATCCGAATCGCAGTGAAAGCAGAAAGATGAGCACTCTGGCCTACAACCTGCACTTAGAAAATGTTCTGGCTGCAAGCTCTACAGGATTGGTGAGACTCAGGTAAAGAAAGATAGGCGGAGTCTGTACCTAGCAGCCTAGCTCCTAAGCTTGTTTGGCGGGAAGCTAATGATACTGCGACAGTGTACATCCTTCCCTCCTCCGCCGTACCTTAGCATACCAAGAAGGGCTGTGCTGTGACGTAGCTAGGCACATTACAAGTTGTATAACTACAGGCGTTAGGTGTGTCTAAGTAAAAGACTGTGGTGCGATCTACTGAGTCAGAAACGCACCAGAGCTGGCTAGGACTCAATCTTAAGTCTTAATTATTATTTTGATAGCCAACCTCTTTACCTCTCGCTAGTTCTCTAATTCTGGAATTTAGCACGCGTCTAGACACACTCGTGACAATACTCTACCTACTTATGGACAGTAACACTAGAAGTAAGAAAAAACCTTGCACTCACAATGCTTATTTTAATTTCGTCTCTTTCTGTTTCATGAGTTTCAGATAAATTTATTGGAAAATATTACAGTAAGGACTTAGCCAATTACCATACCTAACATTACACTCGTCACGTACAAACTAGAGTACTAAAGAGCAAAGTTATTACGAAACTATTAATGTAGTATACAAATTAAGATAATAAATATTTAACATTTTAATAAAAATCAAATTGAGCCTGTTCATAATAAACAGAGAGCCAGAAATTTCGTGAGTTCAATAACCAGCGGGCTAGACTACACAATCCTGTGTACACTCTGTCTTCAGATACTTGTACATCGACTGCTACTCCAGTGAGTGGCCAGTTGTACATATAACAAGGTTGCGTGACAGTCAGTGAGTGTCTTGATTCACATTTGCTGTTGGTTCACATACCTCAAAGAAGGGTTCCACCAGCACGAAAGAAATGAACGCGTATAGGAGTTTGAAATCGAACATCTTCTCAAAATAATTTGCGAAATTTCCGAGTCTCTAACAATAAGCAGCAAAAATATGTTCACATCCGTGTATCGTAATATTTCTATAAAGATACATTGTCAGCAACTCCTTTGACTTTTCAGTTTTGATACAAAGCGAATAAATTTTGCACAAGAAGTAACTAGCCTTCTTAAATGAAAATCAAATTTACATTCTATCCAATTAAAAATTATTTCTGTGCTGCAATAATGTAACTCTTATTATCAGAATAGGATATGCTCAAAGTCCCGCCTACATTCCATGTAATTATATGCCTGTAATCACAATCAATTATGAAATGCTATTTTATTTTAACATTACTGCGTATTTTCCGAGGATGTTGGGAATGGAATTGTTTTAAGACTACACAAAATATCTCTTTGACTGAAGTCTGGAGAATGTAAAACACAGAAATATGTTCTTCATGGCCTACTTTATCGTTCGAAAACATTTACATGAGGGACTCTTGTAACTTGGTTACAATGACTTATAATTAGAGGAGAAGTGAGAAATTACAGCTTAATTTTACGTGTAATTATTTATAAATATTTGATACTGTAAAATGTGTAGATGTGTAGTCAGTTAAAGTGTAATTATGAACGTCAATGATGGCACAGACAGCTATTACGATATGCAATCGATAAACACCAGACTCGGGAAAAAGATCGGTGTTTAGGGTTTCACGATCGCAATGAAAGCAAAGGTGACTATATAAATGGGCTTGCAGCTAGCAAATTAAAGTTACAGAGCCAAAAATTAAGGTAAAGAAGATAAAGTTTGCAAAGGTTAGAAGAAATTTAATAGAGGTCCTTCGGTGTTGCTAACAATAAATAAAAATTTAGCAGGGACAATAAAATGTCGATGGAGGCTTACTTGCATTGCTTCTGCCAGCTACGGATAATCTGTTTGGCCTGATTGGTGCTACGAGTGGCCTCGTATGAGCAGTCAACGCCTCCTCAAACAAACGAAAACTTTTGTATGAGACCGAGCGAGGTGGCGTAACGGTAAAACGTTGGACTCGCATTCAGGAAAACTCGGGTTCGATACCCGGCTTCGGCCATCCTGATTTCCCGAAATCGCGCCAGGCGAATGTCGAGATGGATTCTTAACAAAGGCCATGGCTGACTCCTCTCCCAACCTGTTTATTGTACTAAGTTGATTATCACCGTCTCTAATGACCTCGCTGTCGACGAGATATAAGGTCCACATACCTTATCTTGCCTGTCGCATGATGCCCAGCGACATAATACGAACATGGAAGATATACCAATGGGAACTTCATCAACCACAAAATTCTGTCTATGGTGGACGTGTAGAGCACCAATTTGAGAGTCCGTTATAAAGAGCCTACTCAGAATGCCACTGAGCAACATGGACTTGCAACCGTATATGTGAAAATTACAAATACCAATTGAAGGCCTTGGTGGAAGAAGTGGTCATGTTACATTCGTAAAATTCTGAGAAAATAGCAATTAAAGGTTATTTGACTTAATGTTTATTAGCCATTTGCAAAAATATATTACGAACAATTACACGTTTTGAGAAGTTCAAATTTTTCTTGGAATTATTCATTCGTAAGTAAAATTTTACTACTTATTTCTGAGATTTTACAAATGTGACATGTCCCGTTCTTCCACCAACGCCTTAAATTTTCAAGGGAGTATACATGCATAATGTATTACAACGAAAACCCAAGCACGATAAATTGTGTGATTATTAATTTGGACAATACAATAAATCCTGGCATACAATGGGCCACTTGTTAAAAATGTGGGCGAAGAGCCAAATAATTTACATATACTATCCTAACTATCAAGTACTCTATCTGAAAAACATTATGTAGTAGATATTATGATGTACAACTACGAAACATAGTATTTTATGATTTTAGTTTCTTGGTTCATATAGCTATCAGAAAAAGAAAACATCAGTCATTCAGTAACTATCCCATGTAACATGGAGCTTCTTGCTGATTATTTTCCATCGCTTGAAGGGGCCGCGATGGCCGAGGGGTCAGACCTCTCGCCTCCCGCTAAGGCGATCCGGATTCGGTTCCCGGCGGGGTCAGTCTCCGGATTTTCGCATGTACGAATCGTCCGGACGATGGGGGTTTGTCGGCGGGTTTTCTCGGGGATCTCCCGTTTCCCTCTCCCATTCATTCCGGCGCTGCTCCGTACATTATGTCACCCCCTATACTAGCGCTAAAGACCTAGATGTTAAGCACTGACCAAAATATCTTATTCACTCCAGCGCATGAGCTGAACAGAGAACAGAGTATTTTACTGATTGATTTTTAAATGTACATAGTATCGAAATACAAAATATTGATGAAAAGAAGCAGTAAGCTGTTTCGGCGGTGTTTTGGTCGGTCTGATAAGAAGAGGTAGGAGCAGGATTCCCCACAGGGCAAGGCTAACACTGTCCCTTTTGGGAGGTCGTTTTGCCTCAAGCCTCGCATTGGCTTTATACTGAGCACACAACTGAGGAAGCGTTGGTTCTTGTCCAGACAATTTTGTGGGGTTGGTAATGATACCCTGGAAGTATTTGTTGGCAGGAGGACGAGTCTGGCAGTGTTCTATTGCAGTCTGGAGATGCGTTCCGCTAGGGAGAGAATTTTCTCTGGAATCAACTTGGATCACAAACACATGATCGTCCGACAATTGATAAAGGAATAAAAGAAGTCGTTTCACTGTAACTGGCTATACTTAAGCTTTTTACACTGATTACGAAAATTCACTTACTTTGCACACATTTACAAATACATGAAATGCTGAATACACTAACGCTTTGAAAATATGCTGTGTTATGTGTAGCCTCAGAACACACTTTAACATAGATCGACCTCATGGATCCTATTTCTGGGGCTACTTCCTTTCAACTAAAAGCGTGTCGAGTGGCGGCCGACGATAACTACAGCGAGCGTTCCGTTAACTTATTGGAGGATGCGCGAACAGAGTGCGAGTTTAGAGGGTTTTGAGAGTCTCTTTCCGAGTCGCTTGGCAAGTATTCTGGGGTGGGAAAGAAAATAGAACTACCGCTTAATTGCTCAGACTGCAGTCCATAAAGAATATTTGGACTGTCGCTTTCTTGTTCTGGTAACAGTATGGAATCAAGGAACTTGATAATCGCTTCATTGTTTAGGTATCAGTCTAGGGTAGTAAGGTTGACTGACTATCCCTTCCTTGTTCAGGTAACAATCCAAAATGGAGCTGTACCTAGGAAGACTCGGTGGGAGGCGTAGTCCTAGACGTCAGCAAGACATGGAGAAGTTAGCCTTGCGTACTTACATGAGGGTGGGCGAAAATGTTCCGTTAGTGGGTGGCGGAATGCCCTGGGGGATGCGGAAGATAGCGACAGGTGGACAACCCCAAAAATCAAACAATCCTCTTTAATGAAAGGAATTACTCTCCACAATAAATTTCCGCAAGTACAGCTTCTATGTACTTGCCAAAAACTTGTTAGTTAAAATACACAGTACAATAATTCAGTACTATGAAATAAAGTGTATTCAATATTAGTATTTTCGTTGTTCGAAGTCTTTTGCGGGAACATGCTTTATGTGGCTTCACTCGCCTTGTGCACAGTTTGAATCTTTGTAAACCACTTTGGAAATGTGATTATTGTTCACTGAAATGCTGAAATGGGAAGTATTTTTTATATTTACCACTTTATAGTCCTGTAGCTCTGAGTATCAAACAAACACCATTTAAAAACCAAACCCAAACAAAATACACTCCTTTCACCTGGCACAGCATTTTATTCACAACGCTAACATACAAAACATAATTACTTGTGTTTATTCAGAAATCTCCTAATTCTAAATGGCAAGACGGTTCTTTCTATTTACGCTGACAAGTCATCACTCGACACTAGGGAAGCAAAAATGGGTTGCCTTAGACATAACCTGTTTAGAAAGTGATGGAAAAATTTGGGGCGAGCAGTTAATTATACGATATCTCAAAGTTGTACGTCAAAATCGTTATTTATATTCATGTGGAGAGTGTTTCCTTTAAATCTAAATACAACATTTTAAATCTAAATACAAACTTCAGTTTGATTAATTGCAATTGAGATATACCTTTTATAAAAAAACCGCAGAGCTACAAATTTAAATGTTTTGACAAAAACAAAGAATAGAGCAAGATCATTTCGTATTAAGGGTACATGACACACTGCTTGGAAACAATATACAAAATTACTTGAAGTTACACACCTGCGGAACGTATACATTTAAGTAAAGGCAATCCTCGGACATCTTGGCTGTGGTGTAGTTCATGATGCCTTGAGGACAATATGGTCCTTGTTCCACAGCATCTCTCACTCCTGTCCATGGCTTCACTGGCTTTGGAGACTGCAATAAGAGAAACACACAGTGTACATCATTATGATTCGATACTGCAAATAAATTTTACATAGAAATTGTTCATGATAAATAAATGACAGATGAAACTCTTCAGTAATGAACTAAGACTTAATAGACTTTGTCCAGCAAGCTTGAAAGCTAAGTATAAACTTGAATAAGTTGATTTTGCAACCCGGGAAATTTTGGCGAGATTTCTTAAAATCCACTTAACTTATAAATAAGGCTAGCATACAACTTTTGATAAGAAACTTAACCAAACCTGCCAGTTAAGGCCTTTCGAGTGGAAAATATGAATAATTTAATTTTTGCACAGCATAGTGCTCGTTTTATATTCGTTACTTGCGACTACATTTTACACTTGTAAAATTGTAGCTCTAATAAGTGAAAATTTGCAAGATACGGGAACTAACGAATAACAAAAACCGAGTGACTTACAATAAATAAATAATTTACACCGAAATTACATATTATGAGCCATGTTTACAGATTTATAAACGCACAATGTAATTCCTTTGTACTTTTCAAAAATAATATTCTGAAAATGATTGCAGTATAACTTATGTAATGCAATTTAAAAAAAATACAAAAGGACTTTGTTGTGTGTTTTAAATCTCTTAGCATGTTGCCCATAATATCTCATTTCACTGTAAATTATTTCATTCGAGTAAGACACTTGGATTTTCTTATTCCTGTGTTCCCGAAACAAGCAAATTGACTCTGTTACGTCGCTATGGGAAAACGACGAGAGCTTAAAACTTTTTACATGCGAAAATTGTAGTCACAAATAAAGTTTATAAGGTGAACACTATGACGTGCAAATATAAAATTATGAATTTTTGCCATTAAAATTATAAGTAATCTGAAAAGATTGTTTTGCATGACAAATATGTATAGTCTTGCTACATAATTACAGTCGCATATAGTGCCATATTTCACATGTTTGTAAGGTGTGTGGTTGTAACATAGACTAAATGATCAAATCCTTCGAATAAGACGTGTTTATTATGTAAGGTATTTCATATAGATTCTATCGCCATGTGACTGACCTTGAAGCGCAGGTCACCTACTGGAGGCTGAGCGAATGGCACAGCCTGGAAGCTGTGGTAATTCCTCTTCCATATGGACGTGGCTATCTTCCCTCGCAGCAGACCATCTTCTGTTTTAACGGTCACTGTTCCATCTCCAGCCTGTAACATATTAGCCAACATTAAAAAAGCATTCTGTTAGTTCAATGTCATCACTGCCACATTAACACAAGTCATTATTTATGCATGGGCACACTACCACTGCTGACACAAACCCAAAAAAAAAAAAAAAACTCTCTTTTTGCAGAAAACAAATTCTGCTGTGGTAAATAAAATATTGGCTGAATATCAATCAAAGTTTTGCTAGAAGAAAAATTTGGTTTAAAGTGTACATTAGTAATCAAAATTATTTACGATACTATTACAATAGTTAAGTAGTAATCATTACGGTATAATTAGTTGCAGTTTATTTAAAGATACACTATGCGTTGAAGATATTAGTACTATGCTTAAACGAAAAAAAAATCTTAAGATGTCGTAGTACATAATTCAACGCTAAAAGCATTAATCTACAACTGTAGGTTTCATGAAGCCAATTTGCGAACATTAAACATTAACAATCCTAGACAATAGTTTTAGGAAACGTTTAAACAAAATTTTTTCCAGTGTTACTAACCTCTGAGGCACAATATCTGACGCCGGAATCTCATACATTTTACTGCGGCGCAAGAGATCACGCGTAACGAATTAGTAATTCTGGATAAATATTTACTCATAAAGTTGGCAAATACCAGTATCTCGGATTGTCTGTGACGTCGTATTTATCCTGCTTTGAGTCCAACATTGTCTTCATTCCAGTATTGTATCACAGACAAAGACAATGTCTTTCAGTTTTACAGATTATTTCATTTTGTATTTGGATTTTTATTTTTATGTAAATTTTATTCTCCTTTATTTGTTGTTGACTAATTCATTATGAAATATTTCATGTTATGTTGTTTTGGTTAATGGGTGTGTTAACTACATCCAAACTACGCTTGTATTCTCATTTTTTCGTTTTCAGTTTGTGTTTTTTCTTAGTATCTTTCTAAGATTTCTGTGACGACATAATATTGCAATACGTACGTTCACAATAGTACAGCATATTAGGCAATGTTTAGCACACCGTCATAGGCAAATAAAGCTCAACTTAACAATCTCATTGGTATGTTGTGAACATGGACTACATACTACATTGTCATCCTGGCTCTTACGTGCACACTCATACATTTATAAACGATTCTGTAAGTGCATTGCCAGTCGCACACTTCTTTGACTGCACAAAACATGGCATGAAATAATTTTCTATCTCCAGTACTGTTAACGTAATGCGACAGAAGTGCAATGTGAATATTATCTTCAGTCTCATTTTTTAAGATTTTTGTAACCTTATGACGTGGCCTGCCTGACGCAAGGCATCAAGCCCATTGTCACATCATCAGTGACTGCGGTTATATTGTTAGTTCGCTTAGGCTACTGACCGACCATAGTGTCAGGCCCACTTCAGCGCCATACCACTTGTACAGTGTTTTAACAGTGAAACTATATCGTGTCTTACAGAATTACGTATGTTATTATTTCTACCATCATAGAAGTTTCAGGCGCCCATCCTACTCGAGAGCAACCAAGCACTCATCCTATTCTATAGAGCAACCAACGTTAATTCCCTCGTTTTTTAGCCTACTTTCCTCTAGGAAAGATAGGCTTATGAGATCGCGCGTCTGTCTGTCTGTCTGTATGTCTGTAAGTCTGTATGTATGTATGGATGTCTGTATGTCCCCCCCTAATAACTTTTTATACAGTTCACGGTAAATAATGAAATTATTACAGTACATTATGCCATGACTGGTGATTACGACGCAATTTTTTTTATCGGTATACTCGCCATATTAACTTGTGTGTAATAATGATAACTTTTGAGTTCACCAAATGTGAATGGTGCGCAGATTTATCACGCCTTTTTTTTTTTTTTTTGTCTCGCATTGTTTTCACGGCAAAGCATTTAAATATATTAAAATATATATAAAATTTTGTGTTACCGTAATTTCACGAAAATAATTTTATATTTAAAGCAATTATATATTTTCAGTTTTCCATTTTATTTTTAATTCGTTTTCCAAATTGGTTTGATTTAATTTTCAATTTCCCA
>PNEQ01102635.1:7452-46385 GCA_003012365.1 Medauroidea extradentata
TATATATATATATATATATATATATATATATATATATATATATATATATATATATATATATATATATATATATATATATATATATTGCGTTTCTTCACGTAATAGAACGTATTGTTATTTTCAGAAAATTCTTAAATTCTTTGAAGTTGTTCCTCTTCCGGCAAGTAGATGTTTTCTTTTCTAGTAAACATGAGCAAAAAACTATACTTTTAACGTCATAAAATACTGTAGTTTATATGTTCGATTTTATGAGGAAATTGTTTTACTCAGCATAAAATATCAAAATACTACAGAAGTCTAGTCTTAAAATACTGAATGAAACGGTACCATGAAACTTACTGGTGAACCTTATTAATGTTGATAATAATGTATGGAAACATTTTACTTTCTGCCATTTTTCAGTCTTTGCATTTGGCTCAATGTGCTCCTTATCTGAAAATAAAATTATAATGGTACAACATCAGTGAACATATGATTTCTCTCTTGTTCGTACAATCTCGGCAATACGAAGACAAAAACAACCCTACTCTTTTATGAATTAAAACTTCGTATTTTAGTAGATTTTTCTATAATCAGTTTGTTTGCTAGAGAACCGTTCTGAATAATGTATGTTTGGTTTTTTTTTCTTTTAGTTCAGCCAACTAAAAAAAATTAGAATAATGAATCATAGTTTTAATTGGGCACCTGAGACTATGTTAGAAATGTCTAGAGTTGTCAAGATGCATCTGCGTAACTACAAATTTAAACCGTACATCGAAACTTTCGAACCTAAAAAATATATTCCTGTCATTTAGAACGCGTACAGTTAGCAGTATCGTTGACTGAATGGTTAGGTGATCCAACTCAACTTCTAAATTATTAAAATAACTTTCGTTAAGTATTATGATATAAACGTGTAACTGGCAATGCTTAGTATGAAACACCTAACAGGCCTTTGATATAGCCATATAATATTATTTGCGTACAATGTACTGGTTAAGTGCCACCACCTTTCTAAATATTTGGTACCGTGTTACACTTCGCGAAATATTCAGCCGATTAAGAACATTATTCGTATATTGGCAAGAAAAAATTTTGAATATCAGTAAATTTATATATTTATTAGTATTCTGTTTTGTAACGTTGACAATTTACGTAATTTATCAAACATTTGGGTCGGGGTACTGTGTTATACACTAGTGGTCATACAATTATCTTCCAACCCTGGTGACACGCGTTCGGGTCCCTGTGGGATTAAGAGGGCGTGGTACATAATTCAACACTAAAAGCATTAATCTATAACTGTAGGTTTCTTGAAGCCAATTTGCGAAAATTAAACTATAGCAATCCAGACAATAGTTATAGCCAACGTTTTAAACAAAACTGTCTCCAGTGTTACGTACTTCTGAGGCACAATCTCTGACGCCAGAAACTCGTACATTTAACTGCGGCGCAAGAGATCACGCGTAACGAATGAGTAATTCTGGATAAATATTTACCTATAAAGTTGGAAAATTCTATTACCTAGGATTGTAAATGAGTATTTTATCTATATTGGCTTCGAAAAAAAGCGTAGAAGTCAATTGATGTTTTCAGCGGTTTTTTTCTATTACGCGCTCTTAAGAGCGCAATATGTATAAAATACTCAATGACAATCCTAGATTATGGTATTTTCCAACTTTATGAGTAAATATTTATCCAGAATTACTCATCCGTAACGCGTGATCTCTTGCGCCCCAGTTCAATGCACGAGGTTCCGACGTCAGAGATTGTGCCTCAGAAGTACGTAACACTGGAAACAATTTTGTTTAAAACGTTGGCTAAAACAATTGTCCAGGGTAGCTATTGCTTAATTTTCGCAAATTGGCTTCAAGAAACCTACAGTTATAGATTAATGCTTTTAGCGTTGAATTATGTACCACGTCCACTTAATGGTGAAGTACAGAAGGTCCCAAAGGAAGCGGTGCTTAGAATAAGTTAGACACAACTGTAGGGACTTGTCTGTGGAACCATCCGGCTGGTAGGTGAAGGAACACTCTGCAGTCAGTAGTGTGCAAGAGAAGAGAAACTAATCGTCAAGTCACATGAACTGAGAAATAGGAAAATACCGTGCTGGGTGATTCCATCAGGCATGTTAAACCCATAGTGAATAGTAAGTTCTTACACTGTTTCCTTTGAAACGCAACCAAGCTTTGTCACTGGTATTCAAGCTTTTTATACTTGTGGAGGACGTGACAAACGCTACTGCCCGCCAGCGGGTATTTAGACATTCCTGTCAGTATGTCACCTCACCCTCGTCCTGTTTAGCACTCTACCTCTGCTTCATACGTCTGTTTACACACACAAGCGTCCAAGAACTGTCTAGGAGCTAACAAAATATTTAACGGCTCTTCCTACAACAAGTTTTTAACGCATAGCAATGTACAGGAAAATATTTTTTACGAAACTATTCTACATGCGTACCCAGACAATGCACGAAAAGAAAACACATTTCGGATAAGGTAAAGTTAGTGGACTTTACGTCTCGTCGACAGCGACGTAATTATAGACGGTGACACACAACTTACTGCAATGACAGGAACTGGGAGAAGGGTTAGCCAATTTCTTTGTTAATAAACCACCACAGCATTTGCCTTGAGGGATTTCAGGAAGCCATGGAAAACCGAAATTAGGATGGTCAGAGCCGGGGATCGAATCTGAGTCCTTTCAAATGCGGGTCCAGCGTGTTACCGTTGCTTTACCTCACTCGGTCACTTCGGATAAAGAAGGAATGTGATCGTTAAGATATCACGCTCACTGTAAGCACTGTGTCTAAGCCCCCATACATAGCTACACAGAAATAAATATTTTGTGGTAATTTACCCTTCCAAATTTATTTTCTGGTCACTACAAAACCATTTTGCAGTCACCAGTCAAACGTAGTGGTCACCAAAATATTGTTTTGTGGTTACTGCGAAATAATTTTGCAGGGTAAACTTCCCACAAAGTTTTCCTTTCACTGTAGAATCTGCCTTCTCAGACTGCCGCATTTCAAATGTGATAACCTGACATAGTATAAAAACACAGATAGAAACGTATGCTGAACCTTGTCACAGACTTTCCACCAAATAAAATGATATGGTTACCGCTTAAATTCACATAGTAAAATGGAATGGCGGAATTCTTGCTCTCAAGTTCAGATCTTGGCTCGTAGTTCCGATGCGGCATTTGATGTGTAATTCACGGTCGCCCTTATTTCTCCGTCTCTTCTGAGTCTCTAGCGTTCAGGTAGGCGGTGTACTGAAACACCAAAATCTTACGATAGCCATTAAAACACCCAACCAATTTCGGAATAGAATATGAACCCATCTTAGTTTATAATCTTATGAATATACTTTCAAAACAGCAACTTGACTTGAAGATGTTGAATGGTCCACTGTCACCGTAACAATACAACTAGATGAGGGCACGAATGGGCACAAGAAGTTGTTGGTGTTACAGCTGAATTGATACCTTACAGTTGGGATTGGTGTAAGCTATCAGACATAGGTTCAGAGACGAAACCCTAGCAAACATGGAGAACGCCTTATAAAGTATAGTTATGTTAATCCGCCTACCAAAACTGCGTTGCGGGTCAGCGGCCTCACCAGGGGCTAGTATTCGACACAAATACCAGAAATGCAGACAGACAATAGGTGTAGGTAAACTATCACATTATACGTACCTACACTGACACATATTCGTATCAGTAAAAAAACTTTTTTAAATGTTCTTCACAATATTTATTTCCGTACAAAAATTCGGCAATGCGAATGTCGTAAATTTGTTTTTTTTTTTTTTTTTTTTAGTGTGCTCCTGATGTCAAATTGTTTGATTTATCACGTTATTTTCACGACCGATTGAAAATCTTTTTATCCAACTTTTCCTACAAATATCTTGAGCTATAAATATCCCCTCTACAAGTTCAGCGATGATTCGTGTGCAACTGTATCCATCAACAGTGGCTCTGAGAGTAGCCTGTGTTGATTTGAAATTGACTCGACTCTAAAGCCTGCCAGACTCTTCATAAATGTCATGAATTTTTCCAGCTCATATAGATTGTATCTACTGGTTATTTTTGTAGGGAAGGGGAGGTGGAGGGAAGTTGCGAGATAGAGAGTATAGGTGTGAGCGTGTTTGTGGAAGAGACATGTGATCGTGACGTCTGTTTTCTCCTCTTCTCACATACATGAATTTTTCATTTTATTTGATTTTCACCCCTGTTCGGTGATGGGGCAACGTGTTGGACTCGTATTCAGTCGCTTTTAGTTCCAATCCCAGTAGACTTCACGAGGCACCGGGGAAGATATTTCCTCAAGTATCGAGTTCAGGTAGACGGTGGTGTTTTCCAACAGCGTCGTTTGAATATTTAGAATTCCTATTAGCTACACAGGGACGAAAGGAAACTTGCAAGCGCATTAAAATTTAACTGTTGCCCCCGTGGTGTGACGTGGCATTTTAAAACAATTTTTTGGACTTCGGGTTCTCATTGATTTCACAAAACTTAAGATATAAAAAAATTACAAGAAAACGAAAAACGTTCGAGATGAACTTGAACGAAAATATAAAAGGAAACATTAAATTTGCAACTAATCGTTTAATAAATTGCGAAAAAAATCATCCGCTTATAAGAAATGAAACAATAACAGAAATCTTTGCAAAATTAAAAACTGCTAACAAAATAATAAATACTGAAACATTTTCACATGCTTGGGAGATAGAAAATAATTACTTCAAAATTATCTAAGGAAACCGATATAAATGAACTGTAGATTACAAATTTACGAAAATCCCAGTGTCAGACAGAAAACAACAGAATAAATATAATACAGTAGAACAGAACATGACAAAACATAAAAAACAAAGAAGTAACAAAATAAACGTGAACAGTGCAATGTTTACGGGACTGATATCTGCCCTCGTAGTCATTTGCACAAGGTATGTGAATTGGATCCAATTGTCTTGCTACAAATACACGAAAAAAATTATTTTGTGACAGCTACAAAATACTTTATGGGTATTCGCCTTGCAAAATTAATTTTGTTATTACTACAAAATAATTTTGCAGGAAAGACTTCCTATAAAATTTTTCTTTCACTGTACTATTGTTTAATATGGAACTTCCAAGTTATCCTATAACTGTGATACTTGAAAAGGTTTGTTTAGAGTAGGACTAACATTATCTCCAGTAGAAAAATATTCTAAAACTCATACGTACGAACAAGTAGCTTTCGAGAAAAGAGTTTTGCACCTGTTCGTTTCAGTACCTTTCATTTCTGCAGCTCTGATTCGTGGTTATTGGCAGCGCGTATTCGTGTAGAGGCATCACTTATTTGAAAAAACCAATCCGAACAAGTTTACTGCCGCACCACATGTATGTGATTGTGGTTGGAACCACAATAAGTCGAGAGTTACAAACCTGCAATCATTGACCGCGAATCAGAGCTACACGTGTGCACACAGCACTATAATAACAAAAACGTTCTTGTTCAAACTACTGATACGTTATTCTGGTAAAGTGCCTTACTGGTTTTCAATCCAGTTTTGTGTACCTAACGAGCTGCCACATAACGTATTCTAAGGAAAGACTAATTATGTTCTCGGTACATGCCCCACACATAATTTAAGTAATACCTCATCAGTATACTTCGAGAAAAAGCTGTTTAAAAATTCACAATTTAGTAATGTTATAATTTGTATAAACTACAGGTTTCAATTTAAAAACAAATTATTAATAATTTGTAGTACTACTTATACGTTTACCAGTTTCGTATAAATAACATACAATAAAGGTAGTTTAAGTGAACCCCATATTTAAAACGGACTAAAAAATACAAAATAATTCCCCTTACGAAATTACTTGTGGAAGTAAAACGATAAACGTGGGCCGCATGCAATAAGTGGTAATTAGCACATGAAAGTTCACATAAGTTGCTAACAACTGAATTGCATTGCAAAAGAAAGAAGTTTTGTGCGACTTATCTAAACTACAATTACTCTGTACGCTCGTTACTGTTATCTATAATGTGCGCCCCATGTTTTTGTTTTGATCTCACAAGTATTTTCACTGGCAAAATTATTTTGTACTGTTCAGTCCGCTTTAAAAACGAGGAATATTAATTTTTTTTTTCATTTTAATATTTCTTTCTTCTTTTTAGTCTAGCGTGTGCAAAATTCTCAAATCACGTGTTTTATTTAATAATATATAAATTATTATTATTTTATTAATACAGTTTTTTTCGTTATTTTTCTCTTGTATTGCACTGTCTTCCTTTTATGAGCTACGTTAAAAGTTTTGTGTCTTTGGCACATTGGAAATTTAGCTTTAAATCGATTACAAGATGTGTAACGAACAGAAACAAGGATTAGAATGTAAGTTAATGAAACGCTGGGTTATAATACCGTTTGTAAATACTTTGTTCGTTGTTTCCAAACAGCTCATGGTTACAGAACGGACAAACAAAGTGACAAGACAGCGACTTTTATCAGCTACACAACTGGAAATTTTTGCATCTGAAAATTATTTAGATGAATGGAAAATATTTTAATAATTGGACTTAGATTTTTAATAGTTAGATGATACGCTTTTAAGGCAATTATACATTTATACATAATTCCGTTACGATACCTGACCCTCAATTGTTTTCCAACTGCCGTAACCTTAACTTTACGTTTGAATTTTAAATTGACCAAATACTTAAGTAACGTAAACTTAAAGTCAAATGTTAAAGTATTCAACTGTGTATAGTTCTTTAATATAATCGTGTCCAGCAGGGAAACATGTTACACGCTTCAACACCGTTCACGTGTCTGGCGATTAATAGACGTGTTTACATAAAGAAAGCCCGAACTTAGATAAACCCTGTGAAAAACTGGTAATGGTAAAAAAAAACCACTTCATCTAAAAGTGCATCATCACACGATACCGAAAAAATATTATTATTATTATAAAAGCAAGGCAAAAATTTTGTGTTCAAAAGAATGTCCAAAATATTATTAACGATTTTATCAAGTTATTGCAGTTAAAGTAATGCCACCTTAAAAATACAATTTCATAAGGTAATATTCTTTACACAAACATAAGCAAACAGTGCTTAATATTAAGCAACAAGATATTAATAGAGTTTAAACATTTTAAGATCAAGTCGTCTTTGGTTTCATTTACAGGGTTTCAATTTTACATTCGAATTCAGAAGGCAATTAGCATTACGTCCACTTTTGTCTTTAAGTATCATTGAAAACGTTATTTTCGTTTTAAATTTTATAAGCTATTTATACAAGTAAAACATATTCCGTTCTACCTCAGCCACTGTATACTTGCATAAAAATTGTTGTGAACTAAAAGTGCAAACATTGTGTGCTAAATTCCTATTTAACCTATCGCAAGGGAACTATAAACTCTTAAAAATCGAAAAATCGTTAGTTCAAAGTTTTGAAACTAAAATTATATAATGCATGTAGAATTAAAGTACAACTTAATCATTATTATATGTCATTATTTATGTTCATTTTAATAAGTTTTGATGTATAAGAACAGTTTTAGAGCGATATAATCCCTTACATTTACAGAAACTAGTGTGGTATGTTGCAATAATACAAATTTATGTATGATCGTTAGCGATTAGTGTTAATGTAAATCACGTAAACAACAGTACGTTAATGCGTAAATCACTTAATTTGAAGTAACAATGTATAAACGAACAGTTTTAGAGAAAACAACAAACATGGGTTCCTAATATGCACCAACCATTCCACTGCCTTCCTTTTGGTCACACTGTGCACGATAGCACTCTACAACCAAACTTAGTTTTCATGTATTCTTTTTAAAAAACAGCATTATTAACGTACCTGTCACATAAGTTCTACGATTTTCAGACTTGCATAAACAGGACCATTTACGTTACTAAGGACGTAGTGATCAGAAAGGCAACACGAAAAATTCACTAAACCCAACGCCACAAACGTTATAGTTAATAAGGGGGTGACTACCTCTGTTATTTTCTTAAGAGGCGGTTTCCTGACAAATTGAATAGCTTAGTAATATTAAATATTGTGTACAGAACTGTAATTCAACTCCAAGTCTTTTCAGATATTTCACGAGAATGCAATTTAAAGGAGCAAGGGTGAATATTTTTCCTTAAATTGATTTACGTAACTTTACATAATTTTTTTGACACGGGATCACCCGCCCCAATGTTTGTACGTGCTTAATGACAGTTTTGTTAGCAGTAAAATTCTAATCGATGTAATTTTTTGCTTACAATTTGGCAGCACAGCACTGTAGTTAGTGCCTTCGAGCGCTCCACGGCCATATATTATTTTATGTACGTTACGTCGAGTAAGAATAGACTCGTGTTTGTACTGGTCGGGATTTGAACCTGCGCCCATAATAGGATGGTCAGTAGAGTAGTTGTAAGATATAGGTCGTTCAGGATAAAGTGAGTACTTAAGATTTAAACTTTGAAAAATACCACTAGCCGTTACTGCATATAATTCAATATTAACTATAGTTGCCTTACTCTTTGAATGGTTGACAGCGAATTACCGAAATTAGTTCTGTGTATTTTCGTACGTTAATACAACAAACTGAAATTAAATCGATTGAAATCAACGTACTTGTATTTTATGTAGTAAATAAACTTTTTTTTATATCAAACTATATAGGTTTCAACCTATTGCAAAACCTATCTTACATGCGCAAACAACAAGTGACGTGTCCAGAGAGGTTATACATGTCCCTTTGTTAGCCGTTACGCGCGGAAAAATACGAATTGGCTGGAAATAGAAATTTGTCAAGGCTTTTTCGAGTGCTCACTTTACCATGAACCGCCTATATCTGTGGAGCGCAAGAGGAGACTTACGTCGTGTTACGTTGCCACATTGTGCGCGAAAAATGTGATCCTACAACAATCTGTCATTGAGATTGTCGTCTCTAATTCAGCCCAGAATTAGCGTTGTGTGATCATTACAGGGCAGTTTCAGGACTCCACGTGTGTATACGTAACGTTTTTGTGCAGTGTTTTATTTCAAAGTCTTTGTAAGTGAGTGCGTATATAGCAGATATACGAAGTGACAGGCGCAGTAAACGGCGGGTAAAAAGGCAGGCTCGTTGTCTTCGTGCCGGAGACTTGTACTCCTGTGGGAAGGGCTAAGTTGCAAAAGGGCATGTGTCAGGCGGAGAATAGAGAAGTGAGGGTTGAAGCGCAGAGTCGTGTCACGATGACGTATCTTCGCGCGCCTGACGTCTCTGTGTTGGCAGTAGCGGCTCGCGCGACACCGCCTACTCCGCTGCTCTCAGCTCGACATGTCGCGACTCGGCGCGACACACAAAGCGCTGTCATGTGGGACTCGCGAGCTCCCTTGCCCACAGTCACGTCACTAGACCTGAGCGCCTCTGAAACCCCTCAAGGGATCGTTACTACAGCGGAAATGTCGGCGTACTTTGTCCGTTACTAGCTCTTGCCAGCGACTCTGTTCGTGTACTTTTTTTTTTTTTTTCAATTCAACGCGGTGATATATTTAGTATAAGCGGTTCGGGAAAAATTTAGCACTCAAAGAAAAAACCTGCAAAATTTCTAATTTCAGCCTATTCGTATCTTTCCGCGCAGAATGACTCATAACAGGAAATGCCTAACCTCTCTGGACACGTCACTTAATGCTTGCGTATGTAAGATAAATTGTGCAGTCGGTAGGAACCTATACAGTTTTATACAAAAAAAAAGAAAGTTTATTAATCATATAATATAAAAATATGTCGAATTCATTTGATTTTATTTCAGTATTATTGCATTTAAAAAAAATACATAGAAGTATATTCGGCAATTTGCTGCCAACCGTATATCGAGTAGGGTAACTATTATTACTGTTGAATTATATGCAGTAACGGCTAGTAATATTTTACAAATGTTAAATCCTTAGTGCTCACTTTATCCCGAACGACCTATACGCATGCTTTTCTTGCCGATTTTAAGGGAGAGTGTTAGTAAATTTTATTGTATTTTCAGTTTTTGAACCATGACATTTATTCCAAACGTATTATAAAAATTTATCTTCGACTAAGCATAGGATATATTCTTGGTAAATAGCTTGAAAAAAATAGTAATGGAATTTTTCCTTAAATTGTCATGCAGAAACATTGCAAGACAACTAGAGGTAAAATTTAACACAATTTTTCTTGCAATGATTCTGAATGACAAAGTAATGAAAGATTCCATTATTATTTATGTCTAGTAGTGTACCAAGAATATACCCTATGCTTTTTCGAATAGAAATGTTTGATAATGCAATTTGAATAAATGTTATGGCTCAATAACTGAACATACAAAAAAATGTCTAACACTCCGCCGTAAGGTACAGCCTCTCTGAGTCGTGAAAAAAAAATAGTCAAAGTACTCAAAAGTATCTTAATTCCTTAAAATGTGAACTTCTACTGGCAATAGTTTTTTAAAAAACTAGATTATCATATACATACATATATTTGTCGGGTGTCACGTTCTTGCCCTATGCCACGTTTGTCTCCCTCTATATAAAGATATTTCATCAGAAGTCATCACGGTCGCACACATAGCTCACAAATGTTTTACTGCGTTCGGATGAATTGTATAGGACGCATATATGGCAGCAGAAATAAAAACTTCCTTCGTCTACACGTCCGGAGAAATTCGGTGGTTAATTGCACGACCAAAAAGTTTCAAAGGTATTTTTAAATATTTTGAATAAATTGCATGACGTTCTTGTTTATACCTTACAATAATGCCGAAAAAAAATATATAAGGTTTAAGCAGCTCCTACTGCCATGCATCGGAAGTTCTAAACACAAGTTTTAGTGTGGAATTTCATTTCTATGTGCAGCCTGCTTGCCTAGCAAATGAGTATTTTGAATTAGGCACAAAACTTGTGACAGAGGCAGAGCATCAGCCAATACATTACTAGCCCGCTAACAGATGGCATAATAAAAACCTATAGCTGAAAGTACATATACTTGCTTCTTTAAGGACTCATTTTCTTCTAAAGCTTAACGCTATTCTGGAAACTATTATTTGTTCCCGCATTGGCCGCTACAGTAAGGATTTTTTTCAATCAGTCATGTTTATTTAATTCATAATGCCTAATCGTAACTCTGATTTAGGTTTTGAGGATGATCCAATTACTTATGGACGAGTTCAGCAAGGGATAATTTCCACCACGGACGGCGCTGGTATCGGTAATGAATCAAATTTATGCAGGAGCTTACAGAGAGATGTATGGGGGATAACAGAGCACAGTCGAAGAACGTCATAAGAGCCAGCACAATGTTGATTCCTTAATAATAGCAGCGCAAATAGTGGTGGAAATTGTTAATTTCTAAGTAAATTGCAAAAAAAAAAATAATAATCTGACCTAATTATCTAAATACAACACTGACCTAATTCGTGTAACATAAATATGGCAGGAATCGTAAGACATCCTGTCATAATATACACAAACAAATTTTTTGGGTCACAACTTATAGACACGTATAAAATTTACCCATAGAAAACACTGCTCACCATGTTAGAGCTTCGCATACAAATGTGTCATTATATTGACGCTCGTACCACTGCAAACCATATGGAATACATTTTACTGTCTCAAGTGGGAGATACGATATAAGGCGAAGATTTCCTTTAAGTGCTGACCATAATTCCTCCACCATCCATTCCAGTTGGTGTAATTTACTGATAATCATGGTGACATAAAACTTATCAGATTCTGTAATATTTAATCTTTATTTAAAGATTTAGACAAATGGCGAATTTACTACATTGTAAATATTTATTTTGCAATTAAATTTGTATGAATTACCGAGTGTACAAGTCAATACACCTATTTAAAAAAACGCTAACTGGGATTAGTTTCAGCTTTAAGAGAAGTCCAGTTTATTATAGTACAGTATGGCAAAATAACAATACTGTGGATTTATTTTCTGTTTTGTGATATCTTCTCGGCTTGCTGACGTCAGTCGCTCGTAAACCGGAGTTCATGATGCGCACACAGATCAGATAACCTTCTGTGAGTAGTTGCCAGCATTGGTTTAATAATCTCTTGTTGACATAGAAAAATAAAACTCCACGTGGCATCAGCATGCATTAGAGAAGGATGGGGGGAAAAGAGAACTGACATACACAGTAAAAACGTTTTCTTTACGGCAAAGATAGGTTTTTTCTCTGACGATATTTAGCCTACGGTAAAGAAAAGCTGTATTACAGCAAAGAAAAACATGATAAACTTATGTTTGGTGTTACAACACGTTTTGTTTGAAAAGTTTGTTTTAAACAAGAAGTTACTAATATAACTGTTAAGCCTACTTTCCTCAAAGTGGGAGCAATTTAATTCTGAAGGTTAAAATCCTTTGCGTAATCTAGGAATATCAATTAATAATAATGATTTTAACGTATGATGTATGAAATAAACTAAAGATAAGTGCGCTTGCTAAGTAATATGTAAGTATCCAGTGTAATATAATTGGTGAACAATATTTCAGAGATGGATTTCTATAATAAAGATAAAAACCAGTAACCGTTTTCAAAATATTACATAAGGATTAATGAGATACGCAAAAGTAAAGTCAGATTTGTGTACAGTATGAGTATCAAGTTTGATAAAATTCAGAAAAATGTTTCTTAAGATATGTATTACTATACTAAAAACCTGAAAATTGCCGCCATTTTCAATGTGATCAAGGGGTGAACAAAATACACAAAAGTTAAGTCACCTTTGTATGCAGTACATGTGTACAAGGTTTGATTAAATTTTGATTAAATACGTGCTATGATATGAAGTACTATGGTAAAAATATAAAAATGGCCGCCATTTTGACAATATCAAAACTGAATGAACGAAATACATTACAGTAAAGACAAATTTGTATGAAGTATATGTGTACGTAGTTTGGTGAAATTCTGAAAAACATTTCATAAGATGTGTTGTACTGTGTTTAAAAAATATATGAGCGGCTAACATTTAGAAAATATGAACACATGATGAACGATAAACACAAAAGTTACGTCAGATTTATGTGTAGTATACGTGTACCAAGTTTGGTGAACTTCTGAAAAATATTTCGTAAGGTATGTAGAACTATGCTCAAAATATAAAATGGCCGGCATTTTGAAAATATGAATAAGGCGTAAACGAAATATATAAAAGTCAAATTACAAATTACTATATGTATATAAAGTTTTATGAAATTCGGTCCACTGGTTCAAAAGTTTTTAAGAGACACACACGCACATACGGACACACACTCATGCACACACTCGGACACACAGACAGACACACAAAGTCACACAGAGAGAAAGGTGATCTCGTATGCTTACTCTTTCCTTCGGAAAGTCGGCTAATAATACTAGTTACTTTGTTGCGTGATGTGCCCACGGCGTCCGAGTGTTCAGATCACTCCACTCCCACCGGGGTCAAGCATCGGACTTTCGCATGCGGGACTCATGCCGGACGATGTTGCTGGTCAGCGGATTTTCTCAGAGATCTCCCGTTCCCCACCGCTCCCATTCTGGTGCCGCTCCATTGTAGGGCCTCATCTCATGTCAACTATCGAGGCAAGGAGATGGCTATGAGTGCCCAGTCGTGAAGTCTACATTACACCCTGTCACTCGGGTACCTTCCTCAAACTATATATTTTGTAGCCAGTTTAATAATTTGTGTCATAAATTTGTAGTTGAAAATACCACAGCTTACTTCACCATTAATATTTCTAATAATCTATCTAAACCGTGACATAAATATTGTTTGCATTACTGTAACTTTAGCAAACATTTCGTTCGGGGCAAAGTTAATTTCAAGTGGCTCATATTTCAACCTTTTCCTTTGCAGCTGCAAATATTTTGCTGTGGCAAAAAAAAAGTACTTTTTATAAGAGTGTATTTTCTTGAGAGTCACGTCTGTCACCGAGCCGACCTCCCGTAAGTCCTATCACACCGGCCACTAATCGTGGATCGGCTGCAAGCACCCTCTGGTTATGTACATGGTCATTTTTACAAGAATGTGAGTTCTAGGGCAACATAAATCGGAGCTCCGCCCCCCTTAGAGTAATTTTCTTTTTTAAATGCAGTCATAATTTTTAAGGTATGGCATATTCATCTTTGCATTGTCATGTAGTCACTAATATAAACATTACAAATACCACAGTAAAATTCATTCATTTCACATTGAAATATTACAAATATATATATATATATATATATATATATATATATATATATATGCGAGTGAAGCAAAAATTGAGTTCTTAAAAAAACTAAATGAATACTGTGTATTGTTGTGCCAAATACATTGCAATTTCAAATAATTATTTTTTAAATTCAAAAGTGAGGCCCCATGTAATGTGGGCCAGGGAAAATGTCCCTCTTCTCACTCCCCCCTCCCCAAGACACGGTCCTTGTTGTGGAGTGTCTAAAACCTTGGTTCTGTGAGAAGGAACGCAGCCCGTCTAGTGGTAGGATTTGCTGCGATGCGGTTTCGAAGTCGTTGGATAGGCCTCAAGCTCGTCAAGGTGGTCTCTGGTGGCTAGCCTATCACAGGACTGTTGATTCGTGAGATGGTGTCCACTTCCATCCACCACGATTGGAAAGAGCGTATCTCTTTCTGGAGGGGATATTCAGCTACCATCCTGGCATAGTGCTGCAAATGATCTGACAGCAGCGAGCCTTGGCTGATAATGTTGAACGACTTGACACACCTGCCAGCGCAAGATCTAAACGCTACTCTTGTGACGTGTACCGTTCACCCTGTGATGAGTACGCTATTCCGTTGACACTCTGTGACAATTTATTCGAGTGTGACGTCACACTTCTTGCGTATCAAGGGAATTTACTGTGGTCAAGCGTTTCGTGCGATGACAACACATTTACTCACGGCGCCAATTGTTCGGAGGTTATTTTTGGTAATGAGGTATGGTATTTTGTTAAAAACATTTAAAATTTATCCACGGAAAGCTTGCAGTGATAAAATATAAGCAGAAACAAGAACATACAGAAAGTTGACCTCAATATCACGTTGCTGATGTGTGTTTATCCCATGTTATATATAAGACCATTTTATGTACACTATAAACATATATTGTACACATCATGTTTACAAAATATATTGATCGAGTAATACAGAAACTCACTACTACCGTTTGGAAACACTTTTCTATTCATGGCTCCTTTGTCATTTAGCAACGTGTTTCCTTCTAGTTTTGAATTTCAGTACCTCGCTGCCAAGAACGTGTGCACAAATTTGCTCCTTTCCCCAATGCGGTCATTAGTGCATAGAGTTCTAGAACAATTATTTTACACACAAACGCATAGGGCGCGTCAACTCAAGTAAACGGATCACAGTCCCAGTATTTTATTTTCCCTCAGGTAGGGAAGGTTCTGCCAACGAAGTGATGGTATAGATGCCGGCATTCATGTTGCACAGTCGGCTTGAAGAATAGATGGGGTGAAATGACATAATGACGGAGCAAGAACGGAACTCATGTGCAAGAGAAACGGAAGATTTCCGAGTACACCCGCCTACCAACGGTATTCACTTTTCCTACCACGTGGAAGTTTGCACGACCCAGATATAAACTGCACTCGTAGGCAATATTTTCGCGATCACGAGGACTGAGCTTGGATGCGTGGAAAAGGGCGGTTGAAATTGGTTTTCTTATATAGTGAGTGATGCAAACTTTAGTATAGCATACAAACATTTTGGGGGAAAAATATTCACATGTAATATAAACTTGCTTCAAGTTTAGCGTACATAATGCTCTGAAACATTGATAGACAAATTATACTACAAAATAATTGACATATAGGGAAAAAGCGGCTTATATATATATATATATATATATATATATATATATATATATATATATATATGTGTGTGTGTGTGTGTGTGTGTGTGTGTATATATGTGTGTGTGTGTTTGTTGGTGTGTGTGTGTGTGTGTATGTGTCTGTTGGACCATTCTATATGGTCTTAATGAAATGTACCTCGCACGTAAATATTTTACAATTCTAACGCAGTCTTCATTTTCATACATAATTGTGAATGAATATTTATTAAATTTTTCTATTATTTGTACATTATTTCGCCTGCCAAAACCTACAATAGCCTATTGTCCTACATACAGAATACCCGGCAGGCGAAGTTCACAGTTTCTTACACATTAAACCAACGAGCAAATAAAATCATTATCAAATCAATGTAAAAAGCTTAGAGATAATATTTTTGCCAACTTTAAATGACTGACCAAAACCGAATTTTTCAAATTATCGTTTCGGTAGACACGTGAAGTTTTGCATTTTGTTCATTTCTTGCTGTATTGAAATACAGACTACGTTTTCGGGACTCATTTCATGAATGCAAATTTATTTAAGCAAAAATTTGTGTTACAAATGAATTTGCCCCATTAATCGGAATCAATTCTTCTGAAGCAGGGATTTACACAGCTCCAAGAGAATATGTAAGCTTTTTCAAAACAGCTGTTCACTAACCAGATGAAGAATTATGTGATGAAACTTACAGAATTAAAAAGTAGGTATTCTATATAAAGGAACCTTGCAACGCAACAATAAAATGTATAAATAAGAAGCCCAACTTACCTGATTTTAAAGATCGTTACAGCAAATTTCCATTATTATTGTTATCGTGAAACTACTTCACTCGTACATCAATTTCACCTACGAAATGAACGCACACTTCAAACCACGTTGCTGTCAGTCTTAAATTTCAGAACGTTTAACAGACACATTATTCGGGTCACTCAAAAATACTTAAAACGTCCTTCTCAGATTGTCCTTTGCTAGAAAATGACAACTATAAATTTAAAAATTTTTATCTTCAGTTTCGGAATTTTTTAAAAATACAATAATATTTATTATTTAATTTTATGAGCATGACATTGTAGCCTGTAATGTCTTTATCCACTGTGATTTTTTTTCAGTTTGATATATCAATTGGTTTTCGTGTGGTCGTTAAAACGGAAATATGCAATATATGACTTTAATAAGCCATTACGCGAAAACTATGAGTGATAAAAAAATTTCATAAGAGCCAAATTTAGTCACATTTTGTGTTTAAAATAAGAAAAAAAATATCTGATACTGATAAAAAATATAAAAATGTTGATGAAAATTGTGGTAGACCGCGCCCTTAAAATCAAAACGTAAATGCTTTTGAAATTCGGTTATTAAAGAGTCCTAGATAATGTCACACTAAATGTTACAAAAATTACATTTTCCATTTTTCTGGAATTTGTGGTTTCAATCCTTTATTTTTCTAAATACCTATTTTAATTTTTTCTCTCACAAGCAATGTGTTAGATAAACAGACGTCCGCAAGTAAAATATCTTCTCGGCAAAAATTTCCATCGAAGTATGAAGAGTAGTTTAGATTTGATCGACGATTGAATGTTCCAGTCTCTCGCTCGAAATCTTATCTTACCATATCCCTTAAGGTGGCCGTTGGGTGAGCATTTTTTACGCGCTCGAAACCTAAAAGTGCGGAGTTGGTAAAGACGACACAGCACACGCATCTACTCAGTAGTCTCTAGGCGCAAGTCACTGAACTAGCATGCAGTCTTATCGTCGACAACTATCCTCTATGACACGTTCAGTTGTGATTCTGTCACTTCATGATGCAACGGTGTGTCGCACTCCTTAAAAAAAAATAAATCTGTACCAAGATTTTTGCGCTCAAAAAGACCGCAAAACACCCTTTCTCGCGGGAAAATAACAACTTATGAGAAGTAAATAGAAGACTGATGTATACACTTGTAACGTGTTTTAAATGCTATTCAAGCAGACGTAACTTACGCAAGCTGAGCCGATTTCTGATCGTTTTTGGCCTCCCGGTGGTCGTATGGTCAGACCATTCGCATCCCACCAAGGCTATCCGTGTTCGATTCCCGGCGGGGTCGGTTCCCGGATTTTCGCATGCGGGAATCGTGCCGGACGATGTCGTTGGTCGGCAGGTTTTCTCGGGGATCTCCCGTTTCTCCCGCCCTTTAATTCCGTTGCTGCTTCATACTCACCTCATGTCACCCTTAACCAGCTATCTCCTCTAGTATAGCCAGAAGCTCTGCATACAGCTCGGCAGTGTGGCAGACGCCACCTTAAATAAATAACGTATAGTTACTAGTTAGTATTAATATTTACGAATAAGTCCAGTTGTTACTACGCAGTGCTGCCTATTTAGAGACGTTTGTTTGTTAACATTCCTTTTAACCCATAGTTCCTTCATCATTTTGCTGCGAGCTTCGAGTCCAGTTTGTTCCGGTTGTCTGTTGTTTACATTCTCAGTCATCATGCAACTTGTAAATTTTGGATTTGAAGATACTGTCGTCGATATTTTAAGGTGTAGTTCCTGATAATTTAAGTTTTTTTTTTTAATTTCACCGATCAATATCAAAGTACGTGTTTCCGTATGGCTGTTATGTTTTACAACATTTAACTATTTGCTTAGTGAGTCTGCCAGAGTTATTTCTTTTGACGTATCTGTCAAATTTTAATCTGCGTTTTCTGTTGGTACTGTGAATGTGTGTGCATTTTTTAATTTCCTGGGTTTTCTCAGTCTGTATTTATTATCTGTATTTTTTGGCCGTTGGATTTTCCTTATAATTCTTCACTCTATCCTCTCAATGATTTCCATGTCAGTTTTTGTGATTAGAATGAACGTTTCTGGCGTAAATAATTTTTATTGCAGTAGTTGTAAACCTGTAAAAGATATATTCTAAAACAGGATTGTTTCCATTATTCGTTTTGCGGGGGGCTATAATAAAATTTCCCAGCCGCCTCGTGACAGAGCGACTAACATATGAACTGTGGCAGTTGTTCTTCCGATGGACACAGGTGGTAGGGACGTCTCAGTGTCTCTCTGTCTGGCGACAATGGCGCTGTAGGCCGCAGTGGGTCGATGTCCAGCGGATAAACTAAGTTATCGGGGCTCGTCCCGGTTGCCGGGCACGTACACCGCCCTCAATTGGGACGGTTCGCAGGACTACAACGACCATGGTGGGACAGGAGGGGAGGGCAGCGTCGACAAATGTGTTACGCGGGCGAGGACAGGGAACTTGGCTTCTCGTCACGCATCCAAAGCTAACGAAACCACGCCCCGGAGGTCGCCAGGAGACAACGCAACCCGCACGCACGTGCACTTTAGAGCAGGTTTATTTAAGCGCCCAGGCCTAGCAAGCTTGCAAACACAAAGTTTAACTGGGGAAACAAAGTCGGTGATATACCTTTCATGCGAAGAATATTAAACTGAAAATACTTCTCATGTAATACAGGATGTCCACAAATTATCACTACAACTTCAACTGTAAATTAAAAAGTAACAAATGGTGACAGCAGCATGTGGCTTGCTGTACGTGGATGAGAAGATCCCATAGTTTTCAAAATTAAATTTTTATACAAATTTAGTAGACTTCAACACGTGCGCACTTTATTGAACGAAGCATATGAAAGCGATACTCAAGTTCCTGCCATGTTCGAACGATCATGCCCTCATCGACAGTCTCAATGGCAGCAGTGATCCTCTACCTTAATTCCATCAAATTGGCAACAGTGGTCTTGGACACGATGTCCTTAACATAGTCCCATAAGAAGAAGTCAGGCGGTGTGATATCCGGTGAACGAGGGGGCCGTCTCTGCCAATCCGACTTCCAGAAAACTGCTGGTTCAGGAAATTTCGCACAGTCAAACCCCAGTGGGGAGGTGCCCCATCTGTTTGAAGATCAAACTAAAATTTAAAATGTTTACACTGAGAAACAAAAAAAACTGTATAAAACTTTAGTAGGTATTCTTTTACATGCAACAAACACCATGCTTCTGTGACATTTCGTTAATTTTTTTATTTACAGTTGGAATTGTAGTGATAAATTGTTTATATCCTGTACTACCACATAAGATGTAACTATACCGGTTGATTGTAAGAAGATAGTGTTGATATTACATAGTGATAGATAATGCCAAAAGTAAGTTGAAAATGTATTTTCAATTAGTCGGTAAAGTAAGTCTCGTTCACAGAGATGTCATTAGAGACGGTGACACGACTTAGTACAATGACAGCGAGGAGTCGGCCATGGCTATTTATTAAGGAGTCATCCCAGCATTCGCCTGGAGTGGTTTCGGGAAACCACGGTAAACCGAAGTCAGGATGGTCGGAGCAGGGGATCGAACCCAGATCCCTCTGAAAGTGATTTCAACGTGTTACAGTTGCGCCACCTTAGTCTATTAAGTAGAATTAATGTTACCCTGAAGCTCAGCCATAAAATTTTGTTCCCAAAAATTTACTGTAAAATACCAGACCCAAAACAATGAAAGACAACGTAATATTTATATTAAATTAAGGAAAAAAAATAACAAATTGGATATGCAAAATGGAATAACTCCCACCATATTCACTTTACCAACAAGTTGATATCACTTTGTCTACTTAAATTTTCATACGTTTTAACCACGCAAAAGTAACACACTTCGTACCTACTCTTCCTGTATAGTATTCAAAACTACCCAAATGTACTGGAGTGAATTTTGCTGAAGAACTACGAACAGTAAAACGACATGTTCCCCACTTGACATTCCTTATCTTTCCAGCTGTCCAACCGTTCTGAGACTTGCACGTAATGCGAAGCATTAGTGTGCACTCGTTAGAGTTACCCGTATCGCTGTTTTTTTGTTCCTCTGCCCCAGTCTGCAAAACCTCCCCAAGTTAATAGCCACTTAAAATGCATATGCTACTCCTGTGCTCCTCGACTGACACAAGAAACGAACAAAATTAAAAGAAAAATCAAAGAATCGGCGTTCATAGTCAGTAACTGAAATGTATTTAGCCAGCAAAGCATAGAAATGAAAAACATTTGGTTGCCAATAATTAAAAAAGAAGTAATTTAAAAAAAAAATTACGTAGCCACTGCCATCATCACAGAATAGCATTAGCAATAACAACAGACTCTTACTGGCACAGCCAATCCGGCATGGCTATTTCCTATTGGCCGGGATAGAAGGGAGGGTACAGAGTATATAAACTCCTTGTTTTCCAGTGCCCGTATTCAGTCTGCAGCTGCTCCTCGGACTGTGTATGTACCTGAAGATAGGGACAGATCGCAGTCTCTGAAACGTCGCATTTAGTTTTGTTGAAAGGAGACCATAGATTGTGTTCGTCTGTTTTTTCATTGCCTTACTCTCTACAGTTACTGTGTTATTCGATTTCTTTCGCTTTCTGTGATGTCTGTGTTTCTGCTGTGTCGGCTACGTCCAGATTTTTGTAGTTCGTTTAGTTTTGCCCATTGTATCTATTTTTGTCTGTTGTTTAGTACCTACTGGCGGGATTCCTTGTGTGGAATAATCTGAGTTTTTTACCTTGGTTTGCTTTTTAGTGCTTGGATGCTCGTTTGTGTTATTTTCTTGTAAATCACTAATTGAATTCCTTGTGGAATTGTTTATGTTTACCTTTTTTGGCAGTTGCGAACAAAGTCCTTTTGTTTATTTACGTGCATTGTACGGTTTTCTGTGTCACTGTTTGCTGCAAAGTGTATGTCCAAAATATTACTTTATTTTGTAACTCGCCCCCACTGCAAGAAACGTTCAGAAATAACAGTAAACACAAATATTGTCAAACTTAACTTTGATACAGAATTCATCCAGAAATTTCGTTTTGATTACATTTACTTTAATTACATTATCTTAGTAATTAAACATTTGAAAACGAATTATTTCCTACTTTGATACACTATTGGTTGCAGTCTTTAAGTTCACGTCTACTTCAGTATCTGGACGATTGCGACATTTGTTTGTATTACGGTTCTACGAGCAAGTCACGGGTAGTTGGTGTAGTACTGCTCAATACTACGATTGGCTCAGTCAAATGAGCCACGCATTGTCTAAAAATAATACAACAAACAAAGAACAGTAGAAACGATGTTCACATAACTTTGTAAAATGGTACATTGGCAAATTTTTCCACGAATAACAGGAATGTGTTGAGTGAAGAATAGCTATTGATTAAGAAGAGTTGTTACAGAAATCTTCAACCAATATCAACCATGTAAATCATTGGTCATCACAAATAAGTAATAACTATTTCAGGATAACCATAAGCACTGATAAATTAACTGTTTGCTACAAATAACTAGGGAGAGGAATACTTAGCGAATTAATTATAAAACAAGCTAAGTTTCAAACGTATATCTATATACACTTCTGATACGTTTTCGATGAATTTTAATGTTACGAGACACGCCTTGGAGACCTGAGAACAAATTCCAACGTAGAAAACCTGATCACCTTACAGACCAAATTTAGTTAAATACATCAAGTTACTTTTGATACACGCGTTATTGCACGGGACAGATTCGAGTTTCTGCAGTATGGCGATTGTTTATGAATAACACGCTAGAATTATGTCCTACCAAAAAGGTTTCTCCAGCAAAAATAAAAAATTGCTATCGTTATGGTCTTCTTATCTGCTACACGGTCTTCCAGAAGACGCCAACCACTTTAAAAGAAGTCCTCGAACCAAGCTTTCATATCCGCTTGTATCAATTAAAAACGGTAAGGTGTACAGGCGAGGCTAGCGCACACGTCAAAAATCACACCGGTTTACTGCGCATGATAATAAAATTACGCTAAATATTTTGGAGGTTTTTAAGCTGTAGTTATATTTGAAGTAAATATGGAGTTAGTTCAATCAAATTCTCCTTTTGTCTATTTTTACGTATTATTAGGTTGGTAATTTTCCTGAAATAACAGTCCGTTTTTAGACATTTGAGTGGTCCCGAAAACATGTTTCACAGAGGCGTGCTACATTTTTAGAACCCTAGAAGCACAGTAGGAAGTATGTTTCATTTTAATAGATAATTTTTTTTTGTAAATAAACATGCACGTGTTGTGCAAAATATGACATACGTGACATGTTGCAACACCGCTCATGCCCTAGTCGAGGACTTGACTTGTTCTTTCAAACTTCCTCGTTGCCAGTCGGCGAGCGGTTATTGTTTCCTATTTAAGAGCGCTCTGCACAGTAAAATTCTTAATTTAGTAACCGTACCAAACACTCTCCAACTCTTACACTTTACACTTATAGTAATTTCACATAAATATTATATTTTTTCGGTTCCACAGTTCTCATACGAGTGCATGCCAACGTAGGAATTTGACTATTTTCGCTACTTACCCAAATAAAAGACTATTCAAACTGTACGAATTAAATAGTTGAGATTGAAAGTAAACGTACTAACCTACAGAATGACACCTTTGCTATTTCAGGAAAAAATTATTTTTATAAATACAGGTACTCAAAGATACGCAAAAAAGTAGGCAAAGGTGTCGTTCTAAAGCTTAATACATTTAATTTGACTTAGAGTTATTTAATTCGTATCGTTTGAATAGCTTCCACTTTGGGTAAGTAGCGAAATCAGACAAATATCTACGTTAACGAACGCTTGTACGAAAACTATGGGACCAAATAAAAATTTACTAATTATTTAAACATTAATATTAATTTAATACTTAAGAGTTCGACAGGGTTTGGTACAATTACAAAACCACGATTTTTTTTGCAACAGAGTGCAATTAAAACATTTTATAATTCTAGTCCACAGTGTGTCTGGATGCATTCAAAATCATCGCAGTAGGAATCCAAACCATCTGGCGAATGTTTTCCGGTTAATTCAAATGGTTTTTGTCAGTCTGCGCTGCTGCTTAATTTTTGTTAGAACTCGTGTGTGAATTCCTGGTACGGCCAAAGATACTTAAGTATACATAGACAAACAAACGTCAATATTCCTAAACATAAACAAATCATGCGGATATATACAAATAATCAATTGCTATGTTACAATCAATTTAATTTTAATTGCGTCAGGGTAAATTACTACTTCGTTTCCCAACGGCATGAACGTGAACAAGTAAAATGTAGTCCACTAAACCACCAGCCGCCTTTTGGCATGGTCAGAGTCATGAGTTTGCCACCAATATATTTTCACACCATTTAGTTTCAGTATCTTACGTGCGAATCGGCATCTGTCTTTGTTCGGCCATCAACCAACCCATCAGAGTCTTAAGAGGCCGTATTAGTGTTTCAGGCGCATGTAGGCAACCCTCATTAACAGGTATATAAATCAAGCCTGACTTAAGGTTCCTTATAGCAATAAGAGTATTACACATATCACAATAATCTTTGCGATATATCAAAGACACAGTTGTTATTTTCACTGCGTTTGCCGAAGTCAAGTATAACAAACGGTTGCATTATGAACGTGATACGAAAAAAAGTTTTGTAAAATTCGTAGCAACCATTCTTTATACTTAACTTCGGTAAACGCAGCGAAAATAAGAACGAATCGGTCTCTTATAAAACGCGAAGATTGTGTAGATATGCTATATCGAATCTAACATCAGCCTTGATTTAAATGGTGTTAATGTGGGTTGCATACATGCGCCTGAAACACTGATACGGCCTCGAGGTCGCAGTTCACATCAGTTTTCAACGTCTTATTTTATTTTTGTATTTGTACCAAATATTTTTTCGTTATTTTAGACATACATTGTGACTGAGTTTTCCTCTTCGAAAGTTGTTGTATCTCTCATAGTTTTCGCGTAATGAGTCTAAAACATAAAAATGTGCACTTTTCGGTTTTATGTACGCCACTAAAACCAATTTACTTACCAAACCGAAAAAATTCACAGTGTATAACAATGTCGTAGGCTATGAAATGACACATATAATAACAAAACATATAATATTTTTGTTTTTAATTTAAAAAATGCTTAGTTTTGAAATGAAAATTTAAAAATTAAAAAAAAATTTAATATAGCGAAATTTATTTATTTTTGTTTTAATATATGTCAAATGATAAACTACAACATTGTTATACACTGTGATTTTTTTCGGTTTGGTATGTCAGTTGGTTTTAGTGGCGTACATAAAACCGTAAAGTGCTAATTTTGACGTTTACGACTCATTACGCGAAAACTATGAGAGATACAACAATTTACTAAGAGGAAGATTTAGTCACAATTTATGTCTAAAATAAGAAAAAGTATGTGGTGCAAATATAAAAATAGAAACTGATTTTAAGCACTCGATGGTTCACTGAAAGAAAAGTATTGTTGTAGCTACCGTTTTTCTGTTAAATTAGGGACAACAATACTGTTTGGTTTTCGGCACTGTTTAGATCGTTTGTACAACAATCTGTTCTGTAGACGTAACATGGTATTTTGTAGAAAGAGCCAAGTGCATAATTTTTGAACAGTCTACAGATCATATTGTTGTAGGATCAATCCAGATACTACATACTGACGAAAAGGACAGTTGTTCCTATCTTATCAGAAGTATGGTACCTACAACAATACGTTTATAATAGTGTTCACAATTAGTTGCCCGTGTGAAGATATGGACGACAGAGTTCGAGGATCCTATCATATCAATATCAGAGAAAATGGCACCTGGTTACAACTTGTGTATGGAATTTTTACATCATTCAACGTATTGCGAACAGGAGTTTAAAGTTTTAAGACCAACATCAAGATACAAAATATGCTTGTTAACAGCGATGAGTTCTGCGACTACGGTATGTTGCAAGAGCCAGAACACCTGCTGATCTGTCCTTTAAAGGAAGACAAGTGTTTAAACGAAGATCTTCTGTTTCCAAATAAGACAGCCATATTTGTAGCTACTTACTGGTAAAGTTTAATTTGATTCGGACACGGAAAATAAAAATAAATTTATTCAAAAAGTCGTCTCTTATTTGACTGCACCAATCAGAATAAGGTTGTTGTGACATCATTCGTCTGTGATTTGCCAGTAGAAACCCAGGATAAGTTATAGTTCGGAGCTGTAGACGGGAACACGCATTCAAACCAAATGGTCCAAACATATTTCCACAACGAACTCGTGATTCTAGCCATATTTTTGGGACTACCCCATAAAATGTTACAACCAATCAGACACAATTTGTCAAGTATACAGCCTTCTGCAGCCAATTACGGTCTCAGAATATTTACATAGAAAGTGTCGCTACGTTTTTTAGCTACTGCATTATAAGAAGGGACCTCTGATTTCACGAAAAGAATTTTGCTCCACTTTGTTTTGATGCCTTATGTGCAAATCTGCAGCTCTGTTTCAAATGGACAGTGATCGGCTGTGCAAATGTAAATTACCTGATGCAATGTAACACGCATTTGTTCAAAACCGGCCCATGGCTGAACTATACGTGGGTAATTAAATGAAATAAATAAATAAAATAAATAAATAAACTCTCAACATATTTGGAATCTACCTACAAATCACAGACGGGTGATGACACAGTGACGTTATTCTCATTGGCACAGTCAAATGAGTGACGCCTCTACACTAATGCTCGCTGCCAATAACTACGTACCAGAGCTGCAGATGTGAACACGAGGCATTGAAACATAATGTTGCATATTTATTTTCACCATAAACCATTGCTTCTACCCATTACGTATTTAAAATAAACTTCTCAAACAGTTTAGAACACTTGCCATTCTTCACTTGTAAATACAGAACTTGTTAAGCATTGTTACTACACAAGTCGCAAACTCTAATACATTATTGATTGTTTCCTTAATTGTAATGGAAAGTTACCATTAATGTATGGAAACAATTATACCGTACAAACTGTCCTTACAGTCATTTGAGGTAACTTTGTACCATTTTGGGGTAACATTGTACCAGGATTTTTTTATATATAAAAGCTTTGTGGCATTCAACCACTTTGCAAACTTAGGATTAACAAATTTATTCATCAAGAACACAAACGTATTCTTAAATTTTGAAATACTTAATTTGAAATTAAACTAGGCTGGTAGTACGAAGTTGCCCCAAATGACTATAACAGTTCTATATATTGGCGTGGTATATTTACAAGAAGTAATGTTTATAGTACGTGTGGTATAGTAGAAACTTACTTTTTTTGTAAGTACAAGGATAATTACTGTCGGCGTCAGAGTACATTATTGGCTGGTGCTGATGTTTTGCGCATCTGTATGCTCGGTTGTTCTGTGACTAGGAACGCCCTTGGAAGGTAACGACGCTTCGCCCTCGAGATAGGGTGGCAGGGATGGAAGGGGGTTAAACGCCCCCAGTATGCAGCGTTGCGACGACATTCGATGCAACGACGTTTGAGGGAGGAAAACGTGGTGAGCGGTACTGCAAACTCGCTGCGACCTCTCAATATAAAAACGAGTATGGAAATACAGACTGCATGCAATATTCGCCCTTTGTGACCCAGCGCTCTCTTCGTCATTCGGAATTTTTGCACGTCGGTGGATATTGAAGTATGATGAGGGGAGGGGGGGTTGTCGGAATTATTTGCCAGTCTATTTTACGACTGGCTATAATATAAAAACCTTAAAACGTCTGCTCGAAGGGGATTGTCGTTGTAATGAAATAAAGGGTTGATATAAGTCGGTCGGGTTAGAGAGTGCAGTCAAATTTAACCTTTGAAAAATATCACTAGCTGCTACTGCATGTATCTCAACATTCACTATAGTTGCCTTATTGCTTCTGTGATTGGCAGTGAAATTACACAACATAGTTCCGTGTACTTTCCTATTTAAACCCAACAACCCTGAAACTAAATCAATCGAAACTGACATATTTGTATTTTTCATAAATAATTTTTGTACGTTCCTATCGACTGCACACTTTAGCTCACCCGCGTAAATATCAAGTACCGTGTCCAGAGAGATTATTGATTTCCCTTGTTTGGCGTTACGAGCGGAAAGGTACGTATTGGCTGAAAGTAGAACTGCAGCAGAGTTGTTCTGAGAGCTCACCTCATCCCGAACCGTCTATAGTTACGTTTGGGATGTTAATTTCGGCGATTTACCTTCCAAGGAGCTGTCTTCAGTACGTGCGAGCCGAGGCATCCAGCACACGTGACTGAAGAGCGTATATACTGCGCTGCGGCATGACGCAACAAAGGAAACGTTTAAAGTGTTCCAAATAGTTTATATATTGAAAAAAACATGTGCTGTATTTTAAACTTTTGGCTCTCTTTTAAAAAAACACTACAAGCTTATTATAAACACCAAGATGCCCTTAACATTACTAATAACAGCCTTTTCATGCTTCTGTAACCGAATTCATAAAAACCCGATTTGTAAAATTATAACGATAGAGCAGTTACTTATACAACGCCATACATCCCTAAATGAAATAAAATAGGGTCACAGGTTAGTGCCCTACGGAAAAAAAAGTTACTTTATATACACTGTATGCAAGTCGCATAAAGGCGACGCTGTTGTTGACGAACCTGCCAGTATCGCCCTTGTCGTTTCCTGGTTCTCAGGTCTCGAATATGGCAAATAGCTTCAATTACAGTATCCTCTAAATGGTATTAAACCCGTAAATATTAATTTTTTTTAGAAATGTTTGTGTCGAACTTTCTTCAACTTATCAGATATCAGAAATTATACCATTTATTGCAGGATCACTCTTTAATGTCATAATATGGCAGCTGCGTATTGCCAAAATTATAAAAATTAAATAATTTTTGGAATCAAAATTACTGAAACTTAACGTCAAGGTATCAATGCATTTTATTGCGTGTTTTACAAAACTAGGTTCTGAAAAATTTGGAATCGGCCACAAGTCAAAGCTATGTACAAATATACTGATTTGCATCAATTCATATGTGCATATATATATATATATATATATATATATATATATATGTGTGTGTGTGTGTGTGTGTGTGTTATTATAAAGCTGTCTTGAAGTGTACCGATATGAATCATCTTGCTTCTGAATGGTAATTATTATTATTATTTTAATTTTGGCTACACCGCAATGGCCATTTCTCGACTTTTATGAATGATTATGCAAAACCAATGGGGCCTGTACTTATTTTGGAGAATTAGTATGTGTAGAAGTTAAACAGTGTTTAACACAAACCTAAAATAACGAATTTTTACCGGCTCAACGTCCTTAAGGTGACTCCCTATATAGGTCGAATTTGTGTGAGTGAGGCACAGACTCGATGAAGCACTCAGAATGCCGTTGACCAGCGTAGGCTATGTAATATTATCACTTTACACACCAGCCCTTGGCTGGCGTGCAGTGAATACCGAAAATTTCGAGAATTCGATTGGAAACAAACTAGATTTCATACTCCTGTGCTCGTTAATTTCTTTCGCGATTGTGTCACTATCACTGAAACTCTTCCTTGACGAGAATTTCTAATTATCTAATTATTCTTGCAATATGTAAGTATAAATTGAACTGCGAAAATCCCACAGTAGAAATAAACTACAGGATTAGGTGTCAGAAAACTTAGTAGACAGTTCCGGTAAAGGAATATATGTCGTATACTGGTATAATATCAACTCGACAAAATTTGCTTGTAAAGGTGTTATGTCCAAAAAAATATTTCATTTTATTTTCCTTGAGGACTGTAAACCAATCTCAGACATTAAAGAAAACACTATGTGACTTCCACGCTGCCTTGCCAGATGTAAAATTGTCCACTCTCTGGAGCATCAACCAATGAACAGGTATCTGAGGAAAGAATGTACACAAGATTGTGATGTACAACTGTCTGGTCGGTTAACCCGCAAAATTTCCTTGTCTTTGTCCGTTACACAAAGTTTTCATACCAGACCAACCCGGCCAACTATTTAGAAACATGAAACATTAAGTGAACTTCCCACTTCTACAGTTCGAAATAGACGTGCAAGTTGCCACTGCCACACACGGGACGAAATAGGACCATTGACGCTATCATAAGTGTAGGTCTGATCCATATCAACATCTAGATTACTTCGCTACCAAAATCCATAATTATGTTCGATTCGTTGACGTTCCGATATTCTTGGCCTTTACAACACACAGTCGTGGCAACAATGTAAGGTGTGACCTTCTTCCTAAATAAAAATTTTGTGGCTCTTTAAAATCAACACTTCTAGCTTAGACGGTACATGATTCTTGCCTTCCTGCTCAATTTATGTAATTTCTTTACGTTACGTAATGTAACGTATAGACTTGAGTAAAAATATACGTACCTATCATAAGACGTCTAAATTGAAGATGGGTTTCTAAGAATGAAATGAAGTTCGTGATTTAATAAAAAAAATTTTTATTGAAGTAAACTTTGCAATGAATTAGATACGGCACGTGTGCTCTAAAAATATGCCCTTTAATATGTTTGGTTTATTTAATAATACCCGCAAATTTAACAGTGCAGTTATAACTTAGATGTTAAAGAATTTGGGCAGCTTATCACACACAAAAATTACTTAAAATATGTCTGACACTATGTTACTCGCCTACGCAAAAAACTCAATCATGCTTCGGTAATTGAAGGAGGTGGGGGTGGGGACAACAGCGTTATATAATATTATTTAAAAACCATCAGTTAATAATTGGACAAACAGCCAGTAGAAATAGTGGCTTAAGAACCAATACCTAATACAGAAAAAAATTTCCCCGCTGCAAATATCCTCTGTAACTGTGAAAACGGTGTCATTCAGAATCAACAGACATAGAGTCGTAAGCATTCGTCCACTTGGTCAACACACACAAGCTTTTATATTACGTTTAGAAACAAATTGGTCCGTATTCAAATGTATCTCGGCTTACCCTGTAACTTATTATTTTTAAGAAACTTGAAAAAAAATCAAATTTTAAGTAAATAACTGATGTATTTTTCACTGGAAATTCTGTTTGATGTAAAACATTATTGCATGTTGGCACGTCCATCTAGGGCCCACCTCGGGCACGCTATTTCGCACGTTGCTTTATACGAAAAGTAAACTCTATGACCTCAAAAATCTCGCTCAGAACGTTACTTTTATTTTTTTAGTTGGGAAGGTAAGCGAAGATATGCAAAATACAGCAAGTGAAGATTAGTTAAATAAATAAAATTGTCGTTCAGCCTGTACAGAACTTTCATGACCTTTTACGCCAGCATGAAATAATTTTCTATCTACTATAAGTTTTTAATTTTGAAATTAGTGTTTTGATCTTCATTAAAATTCTTTCGCGTTTCTTTTGTGAGACGGAATTTTTAATGACAAACTTCTGGTACGGGAAATAAAATTTCGTATGTAAGTATCGCTTTCAAGCAATTCGTTCAGTGACGGGAGAGACGCGTCTTTAAGTAACGTTTCACAATAAATCATTCTTTCAAACAACCAAAACTGTTTGCACGTGTAAACAGTAACACGGAGTTGCTTATCGCATTATTCGTTGTTGAGTTTTTCGTTCTTCTGAACGCAAAAATGTTTGCAATATATTAAGACAGCCGCCAGAATGTACGTAACTTTTGCTTCTGAGGCCTAATTACGTGTAATTTCTAAAGACGACCCTGGTAGATGCATCAAACATTAAAGCCTCCTAACACAGTCTATAAACTGGCGTTCTGCCGTCCCATAGATTGAGAGGTTCAAGGTTCAATCTTTCATGTCATAATATTAATGTTCAATGTGTTGCTCTTTCCTGTACCTAAAATATTATTTATCATTACGTCCAAGACTAAATATTACCTCAACATACCTGTCTTTAATTATTTTAGGTTGCGTTGAAATAAGCCATACATATTATTTCATACCTTGAATTTAGTTTACGCCACTATCTTAAGCAACCGAGTTAAATAAAGGCTTAAGAATGGAACTAGAACTGTAAACCTACACTTCCTATTGTTTTAACGAGAAAATGGCAACAGCAATGATCAAATTATTACGTTACTTGACACTTGCTAACTGGTATTTTAGAATGTAATAATGTTGTTGCCCCTCTTGCTTCGTGTTTTTCTCTTTGTGTCATCTGCCCGAAACTCCCGTCGTACAACGTCACACGAGCCACACAAAGGACTGACTACTCGCAAGGAATGGCCTAAAAAACCGTCGGCTTTGGAATCTAGAAAAAAAAAACACGCAACTCCCTCGCCTGTGCCAACACATACTATCGTGTCGGACACGAAAATATTCCGTCCCAACACTCGCGCTCCGCTTACATTTGTTTCAACCGTGAATCCTCGATTGTTTTCCATTTGTTTCCTTGTTTTTTTTTTATTTCACCCCCGCGCTAGTGTGTGCCAGCAAATAATATCAACGCCCGTGCTGTAACATATAAATTATGAGCTCTCATTCTCTCTCTCTCTCTCTCTCTCTCTCTCTCTCTCTCTCTCTCTTTCTCTACGTCCTTCCATCTATATCTCTCTCCGCCATACTTTCTATTTTTTTTGTCTCCTGTAAAATGCCCTTTGGCCTCTGGGAAAGGTCAAACTGGAGAGAGTAGGTACACAGATCTAGAATCTCTAGGGACAAACGGACATGTCCGAGGGGAAAAAAAATAAACTACAGCCAAGTCACAGAATAACATAGCATACAGAATAAAAATTACAGTGCTGATCTAAAACACAGGAGAGAATGGCTTAGTACCGACCCTTCAGCAGTTCCGCATTTGAAAAAAAAGTATTTTTTTGCTGGAATATGTGACAGTATAAAGCTTACTGTAAATACAAACATTATTTTTAAGTCGACGTTTGTGTATAGGCAAGTACCGTGCGGTACCCCCGCCTATTTCTCTATCAACTGTATTTCTCTATTAGCTGAGGGGCCGCGGTGACCGAATGGTCAGCCCATTAGCCTCCCACCAATGCGATCCGGTTTCGATTCCCGACGGGGTCGGTCCGCGGATATTCGCATGTGGGAATCGTGCTGGACGATGCCGCTGGTCAGCGGTTTTCTGGAGGATTTCCCATTTCCCCCGCCCTTTCATTCCAGCGGTCCATACTCACATCTAGTCACCACTCACAAGCGCTAAAGGCCTTGATGTTAAGTGCTGACTAAAATCTCTCACTCACTCACTCATAACAACTGACAACTTAAAGAGTTCATGGTAAGTATGTATGTGTGTATATTGCCTACACACACACACACACACACACACACATATATATATATATATATATATATATATATATATATATATACACACACGCACACACACAGGTTGTCCCATTAGTTCGGTCTCATAGGGCAAATATAAATTGGTGAAAAATGTAACGTATTAATAGTGTTGTAATGTGTTGGCGTAAGACAAGAGCAGTGTGTTCACTTCCGTGTGTCATTAATACATAAAATGCTCAAATTGATGGTCGCAATGTACTTTGCACATGCGTATGCGATGGTTCAAATTGCTTTGTACACGATGTAACATGGCGGGATGGAGCGGCATGCCGTAGTAATGTTGTTATTCACAATAACATTTCATTACACTACAGCACTGTTAAAACATTCCATATTTCACCAATTCTATTTGCCCTATGAGACCGGACTTATGGGACATCCTCTCTCTCTCTCTCTCTCTCTCTCTCTCTCTCTCTATATATATATATATATATATATATATATACATATATATATTTATAATGTTCCTGAACCACAGGTACAAATGGTGAGATTGTGATTCATTATAAAAAATGATGTATAGTTACGTAAAGGAATTTCCGCCTAGCGCTATTTTTAAGAGAGATATTAAAACTTGAAAATCTACTTTTTTTTTTTGCAAAATATTGGAAACAACATGAAGATAAATAACAATTAAGTGCACAGTGATTAGTGTTATCGAAATCTTTAACCCATGAAGAAACCACACTTTAAAACTCTCCCCTTCATGGAAAAAACAGGGGTGACAACCCTCTCATTGATCACAACTTTTGTGCCGTTGGGTTTTGTGAACATTTTGTGTTGCATTTCTGAACAGTACAACCTAAGTAACAAAAAATGTCCTATTGTTGCAAGTCGCTAGAACGCACAGTTTACGAGAGAAGAAGTCATACAAATAATCAGTGGCTGCAATACACTGCATGTGAGGTGAGCTCTACAACCTGTACTATGTGATTATAGCATCGTAGGCACCCGAACTTTGGTTGCTTGTTACATACATTCACACCTGAAATGCGCCAGAGACGAATGTATGTGCTGGGCATAGGTGTGTATGGAGCTGTAGTATTTAAGTTTTATTTGTCGAGGTTTCCTTGACTTAAATTTGAGACACACTTTTAAAGAACTGCAGCACACGGTGTATTTTTCTGATCACGATACGCATTTACAAGCATTCTGTGCTTACTCTATTGCGAGTGTAGCAGTTGTTGCCTACACGCCAGGTATTGTATTGTTGCCACATCTCATTTTATTGTAAATTGTGAATTTTTATTTGTAGTGGTGCTGAACGTTCCATTTGCAACCAAGTTCATTTGAGGTACTAGCGAACTGAAAATGAATCGGCTATGGTCTTTGTTAAAGATCTTGAGTATTTTTTGTATTCAAAGAAAAAAATACACATATATAAAAAAATTCACATAACAATACACATAACGCTTTGGATATGTGTTTCAAGTTACGTGTCCTGACAACAATATTACAGGATGCCACTGCATTCATGAGGCATAAGTGAGGACTCTGTAGGTACGCGAACACATTCAGAAAACTGGTTTTATGTCATATCGAAATCAGCGAGAGAGAATGGAAGTAAAATTTTACTTAGTAACGTGAGTGATATATAGGGAATTGGTTAATAAGTAGGCTACTGACATGGAGTAAAAAAATGTACAATCTAATAGGAAAATAATTTTGAATATTTGGTTCCTTAGAACTAAATGAATCACCGGTATCACACTGTTTATTAACAATAACAAGAACCTCATTAATTTCAAACATTCATTGTCGTAGTTGTCATATAAATATATGTTCTTAAAAACATTGCCGGCATACTAAATTCTAAAAATTTAAAGCAAATACTATGTATAAAATCGTTGAACAGTTCCTGCAATGGATTAGTATTACAGACTGAACAGTTCCTGTGAACATTCGCCACAGCGAGCGAATGTTTCCAAGTTATATAAAAACCGCACAGTTAAAAATGTCAGTCTGCTGGACTTCCTCAATCTGTACATGAGCCTGACGAAGGGGGTATATCTCAGTTCTAGAAACATTGCGTATGATGTCGTTGAAGGAAGCCGGCGACTTTCTCGTTGTTGAATCGTCTATGTTCACATACATTAGTGTCTTCTGTCATTTTGTGTTACCATCATTTCCTTAAACATTTCTGTCGCAAATTTACACACCTTAGTTCTCGTTTTAATTTATTGTTCTTTTGTTATTTATATTGCCTGCCTTTATATCATGACTATGTTCGTTTCCAAGATAAATTTGTGTTGCTTTTTTATGTTTGTATATTCGTTTTCCTGTATTTTGTATGTTTGTTGACAACACCTAGTACTAATATTTTTTTTAATGTTTCATTTTACGTATAATATAATCCAACTTGAAAGGTGCTGATGCATTACAAATGCACTGTGCCACCGTCTTAAAATTCAAACTACGTAGCAAGCATCAATGATGATAAAGGGCATTTGAAACAGCAAGGCCGGTGATAACAAGGGGCGACATCGACTGTAACAGTTCTGCTAAGCTACGAAAGTTGATGGACGAGTCAGATACACTACAAACGTTAAATACTAGCTACATATAAGTTTGTTTCCAAAACAATCGTGTTGACTAATATATGTGGAACATTATTATTTGTGAATATATAGACAGCACGATAGCGAGAAGTCAGAAAATTGTCAAACAGGGAAAGCCTTATAATGTTTTCATAAAGGTTCGATTACAAACAAGATCCTATTCCTTCTACACTGTTCAGAATCATCGAAAGACACATCTCCGAGACGTCTGTTGGAGGTGAGAGATATCGTGACGTACGGATACCGTTGAACTAGAACACGATTCCTCCGTAGGGAAAAATATTTTTATTGTGCGTGCGGAACGGAAGGCGAGGCAAAGAAGATGGCTAAACCAACTTAGAAAGAGCAGCGAAGCGCGAGTTTTGAGGGAGGAAGATTTTCTTTTTTTCCGCCCAAGGCGAGAACGTCTGCTCTTTTGCCGTACAAGAATCCGATCAGCGGCAAGTGGACCACGAAACGATTGCATATCTGGCCGCTCAAAAGAAGGCGAAGAAGAGGAGAAGGAGGTGGGAGAAGAAGAGTTGGAGCCCCGGGGAGGAAATTTTCCAGCGGGAAAGGAAAAGATAACGGACGAGAAAATGGGGAATGAGAGAGATGGAAGACTGCAAGGGAGTTTTCGTGTGAGAGGAGTGGAGGAGGGTCACTGTGTTTGCCACTTGGGCCGCAAACAATGAACGCCTCCAAGTTTGCGCTCAGACCGCGTCCCTCGCCGGCAAACCCAACGTTTCACCAGTTACACCAACCCTCGCTTCTTAAATTACTCCGCGCTAGCCCGGACGAAACATTTTCCCTCGCGATGAAGCAATTCCCATCGACGCACGGGTCCTCATTTTCTTCTCGTGCCGAGTTCAACCCCGCCGGCCATAAATCAGCTTATTTCATGTGAGGGCTTAGAAGGAATTGAAAGCGGCAAATACTGCTTACAGGATACTTTCTGCAGTGAACGCAACGGATGGAGTGCTTTTCAAACCCTTCCCTTCCAAACACTTCTAAGATGGTCGTCTGGATGGACGTATACTGAATGTGACGTAATATTGAAGCTGAAGGTTTTTTTTTTTTTTTAGTTCATGCACCACGATTTACGTACACGTATTTCGCCATTTTTATTGGCGAAAATAATAGAATTTGAAAATTACTCTATGGCTTGAAAACAGTATTTTATTGAGTGACGTTGAATAAATACGTCCCTTAACAGTTAGTATACGCTTTTTTTTTTTACGTTTGAGGGACGGAAACTGGAAAGCCGAAAAATCAAATATAACACGTGCGTCAAACACCTCATCGCCTCTAGGCGCGGAGTGCTAAGCGAGCGTTCAGTGTTTTCGTAGAATGTGTTTTTGGAATGGAACTTCAAGTGACGACCCTGTGATTTATTTTTGGAATGTATGTGTTAAAGAGCGACGAAGGTTTCTATTATTTACTTTTATTATTACGGTTGATATTTTCTCAGTTACTACAGTAACGAGAAAAAGTCATTTTTAGCTAGCAGACAGAATTTTTAAAACCTTAGGGACCAAATTTGGAGGGTTTTCTTTTCGTTTGTAAATACATTGGAAACATTTTAATAGTTAATACGAGAAAAAATACTCTCCGTACCACGCTACATCACGTCTCAAGCTCCAGGTCCACTAACTCTTTATACATCATTCACGAGTTGAGCAGTTTCCGAATAAACTTTCATCGATTGAGGCTGAGGCCTGGGGACCTATGTGTAACTTTTTAAATTCTTTATACAATCTACATATAAAGCTAGTTATTCGTTAATTTCTTTGTGACATGGATTCGTATCGTGAATTCAAAAATTAAGTGACTCTTTGTATAGCCTATATATCGGGTCCTATGGTATTGTAACGAGGGAAAGTGCCAGAAAATGGCGACATATGTTACATTCTACCACCATCATTTCAGGGAAACAGCCCCGATTGAAATGTCTGTGAACAGAACACATAAACATATTATTTTACATTCTTTTAAACACATTATATCATGACTCGTATATCATCCATTTGCTGCCGACTCAAACAAACAACAATTAAATACAGTACATGTTCTACTATTTTGGGTCGAGAGATACACTAATAGAATACTAGCGCTGCTGTATCTTGTTAGTACAGCACACTAAAGTCATGCTTGAAACGAATGGCATTGATGATATTACTTTTAATCATAGTTGTAAATGGTAATATTATTGTAAACATAAATGAACTAACTAGAATTTCAAAACCCACTGTGAAAATCGAGAGTATAGAATGTAATAACATGTATGAAGGTTTTCAGAGCGCATACTTTCAGTGCTATGCAAAGAGATGTGTTACATATATTACATATAATTATTTATATATTTATTTGTATAAAGTGGATGTTGGTTTGTATGTATGTGTGATGTACGTTTGTATGTGTGTGTAACTGATCACCGTGAAACTTGCACATTTATGTATTTTTCCATGAAGAAGGTTTTTAATTATATCCGCTTTACTTTTTCTCGTCGACTTGCTAGATCGCACTGCAGCACATCAGCTTATATACCGTTCCACCTTTCGCTATAAAAATTAGTGTTTACTACTGATAACTGTAAATATAAATAATTGCGTTAAACTGAGCTGCAGTGGACTGTATTTCACTTTTATAATAGTATAAACAACATTTGCTTGCTTTTCTAAAGAAGAAACAAAACAAAACATACACTTTGAGATCAGATAATACGAAGTTAACATAGATTACGTACAGTACATGTGTCCCAACAAATATTAATACATACAAATTAACGTTTGTTTGTTTGTTCGTCTTCTATGCGTTCCTATGGCATTCATCTAATTGGGATGATTCTTTGGCGAGTTGTGCGTGTGCCAACGAAGGTTTCTGCCAAAAAAATATGGTGTGCCGGGGAGAGTGCAAAACGGGGTAGATGGTTAGAACGAAGATATCAAAAACGTAATGGGAATTGTAATGATTGTTGGGACAACCAGTGTGATACAAAGAGGGTCGCGGGTGACTGTCTGAACTGCTGTCTCTCTCGAATGACAGCCACAGGTGACCATGTTTACCAGATATGAAACTAGAAAGTAGACCAGCTGGCGAAGACTGCGTGTTATACCTAAAGGAGCCAACGTGGTAGAAACATCCAGGTCGGCCTGCAGTGGCGAGGCGTGGAGTGTTATAGTTAGAGATGATGGTTTATCGCGGAAAAACTTGACTACTTGCTAGGCTTCAACATACGTTCAACTTATCAAAAGATTACTGGCTTTTCCTTGTACGTGGAGCTACTGCCCTATTTGACTGAGCGAATAAGAATGCCGCTATTTTAATATTTAATGCATGTTATTGGTCTGCAGACAGCTACGTTGTGTCAGTGTTTTCAAGGCTATGTTGACGCAAAACATTTTCGCGATATACCATCATCTCTAGTTATAGGGCAAGCAGTGATTGGCAATGAC
>PNEQ01102635.1:46485-71896 GCA_003012365.1 Medauroidea extradentata
GCCTTATGTGCACGTCTGCAGTTCTGCTTCATAGATATTGGCAGCGTGCCTTTGAACTGTGACGTTTCTCATTTGACTGTACCAATCACAATAAGGTTACTGTAACACCACACGTCTGTGATTTACGTGTAAAACCCCACGACACACGAATGTCAAAACATCCAATCTCTGACCGTGAAGCAAGTCTGCAGACGTGCACGCAAGTCACTGACACAAAGTGAGGCAAATTTCTTTTCGCGAAAAGTTCATGTCTCTAGCAATGACTGTACCTTAGAGGCCGAAAAAATTCGCGGGTTCACTAACATGTAGGCTAGCCTCTAAGAACATGTGTGTATTCAAGCAGACATTATCTGCTCGCTGACTGCTCGATGACGCGGTGATGTGGGCCTGTATTTAGTTACTTCTGTACCATTGGCTAAGCGACTTCCAGGAAGTGTCAAATAAGTAGAGACCTGAAAAATTCGCGTTTTCTTTTATGCGCAAGCTAGAGTTCCAGCAACTGCAGGTCTGTATCACGATCATAATTGGCCGTTGATTTACTCAACACTTCCTGGAAGTAGCTGAGCCAATAATAAAACTGCAGCTGAATACAGGCCCACTTAACTATGTCAGCGAGCAGCTAATAAACAGGTTCTGACTGCGCAATTTCAAAAATATTCTTGGAGGCTAGCCTAAAGGTCATTGAACCCGCGAATTTTTCATGTCTCTACAAATAAGTCACTAGCCAATTGAGAAAGTGGCACGAACTTACAGTTGCTGGAATTATAGCTTGGGACCAAAAGAAAAAGCGAATTTTTCAGGTTATAACTAGAGAAGGTGATTTATCGCGAGAATGTTTTCTGCCAGCTTATTCTGAAAATCATTGTAGCGTCCTGCGTCTTGTATTGTTGGCCGACGGTTGTGTGCCACGGTGTAGTTGTTTACAGACGAATCTCAGGACGCTCAGTAGTAGTTCACCAGGGTTATCATTGGCCCAGTCAAACAGGGACTCGCCAGTAACGAAATAATAGCGTCAGAAATTAATACATTACATTTAAGCCTAGCAAACTGTCAACTTTTCCCGCGATAAATCGCCTTCTCTAGTTATAACTATACACAATTCTCAGTTGCCTGTACAACTATCAGTAGAGGCAATGATATTTAGCGGTAAGAAACATGTAACATTTTGTTTCAATGCCTCACGTTCAAATCTGCAGCTCTGGTACGTAGTTATTGGCAGCGAGCATTCTTGTAGAGGCGTCACTCATTTGACTGTGCCAATGAGAATAACGTCACTGCGACAACACCCGTCTGTGATTTGCTGGTAGATCCCAAATATGTAGAAGGTTACAAACAGCCAGTCACTGACCATGAAGCAGAGCTGCAGATATGAACGTAAGTCATTAAAACAAAATGTTGTATATTCTTTTCACCAAAAATCATTGCCTCTGAATATTTTACTGGTAGAGACAGACACACTCCACAACCAGCATCATGTAAGAGGCGAGGAACATATTCTCTAGTAATACGTCTACGTCACAGACCAAATAGTAATACAGACGTGAAATGACGTGGTGGCTCTTTTGATACGGGCGAATTTCATCGCTTATTGGCTGCTCAAGGCTGTGTTTGGCTTCTGCATGTTACTGCATGTTTCCTATTGGCCTGGATGCCGGCTAGCAGAGCTGCTGCCTAACGCTGATTAGCTGTAGGCGTATCCGCCATGTTGCTGGCCAGGGAAGCCATTTTGCTGGCGTGTGTGACCTAGTTCGCTGTCCTACCTGCTATTTCACTTCTGTATTCCTAAATATTCTGTGCTTACATGCTCAAAGTGTATAGTCGGATCTTCTACTGCTTGCCTTGGTACACGACCACGCCTCGCCACAGAGGTCCGCACACACGTTACATTTCCTCAACACGTTTGTGTGGATAATTTCACTTTACGTTACGAAGATAATCGAATTTCTTATGGAGAAGTTTGACAAAGGGGAGTGATTACCGACGCCAGTAGCGCAGCAGTCGGTAAGCAACGCGTACGAAGAGAACTTTCGCTGTAAAATTGAACATTGCCGAAGAACGTAGTTATCGCCGTAAATGCTAACTTGCCACGGCCACCTTACCGATAGTAGCATTACTAGCGAAGGAAATTGTTCCTTACTAACCTAATAACATTGAGCTTCTGAACTGCCATACATCAGTCTTTCTGTGTGCAGTTTAGACTGTCTGTCAATCATTCAGCTAAGACCATTTAATTTTTATGAAGATACTATAAACATGAAGCAACGCTTCGTGTCCAGATGGGCTTTGAATACCCTGTAACCAAATCTTCTCGCTTTCAAATGTGTTGCGATGTGTTCGTGTATACGTTTACGTATTTTATTTTTACCAAACTATTCCACATGTGCCCATGGCGACAATGAAAAAAAATATAATACACTTAGGTCAAGTACGTAATATCTTTGTTGAACCACCACGCTAATTACTAACACTGTTTCGAAGCCCTCCAACGTAGCTATAAACGTCACTTTCAAACTGCCGTACTTAGGAACTAACCAGATGTATTCGAAGCTGAGATAATCTAGTAATATTCACGGAACTTTCCTACAGTTTTCCACCAAATCATTATATGTTCATCGCTTCAGAGTACGTGGTAGACAAATAAGAGCTGAATTCTTAAATTGAGATATACACTTTTTTTAAAGTAAATACAGAAAAACTGCAAAATAACTATCCCTATTAACTATCTTTGCCAACTGTATTAGCAAATATTTATCCATAATGATGCATTTGTTAAACGTGATATCTTGCGCCGCAATTAAATATACGAGATTTCGGCGTCAGAGATTGTTCTTCAGGTATACGTTAATCAAGAAAAAAATTTCTCAGAATGTTGGCCAAAACTATTGTCTAGGATTACTGTATTTTTAACTATTGCAAATTGGCTTCGAGAAACCTACAATTCTGAACTGATGCTTGTAGAGTTGAATTATTTACCAAGCACTCTTAAAGTCCGACAGTAACAATAGATTGGCGAGAATCTTGTATGCTAGTTCAGTGCTTGACTAATTGCTGCGAAGGTATTTTTGATACGCGCTTCAAGGTCGCTCGTACATCTCCATTGCTTCTAAGCCTTTAACACGCAAGTTGTCGGCATTAAGGTGGACAACTGTCCAGGTCACCTTGTAGTGTTCAGAGCTTCAGCTATTGTCAGATTATTTGAAAACTGCTCGTCGCACTGCAGTGATTTATGCTTAGGAATGGCATTTTAAAAACGTTACTCGTGTATTTGCAAGTTCGCCACTAGTCATTAAGATTCCTATCTACCTGCGCTTGAAACACATTGAAGCGAGTTAGAAGTAATCATATTTGGGAGCAACATCTCAACAAACAAATTTCCAAAAAATGTTTCCATCAGTTTAAACATTAGGATCGCTTATTGGAAGCACGATTTTCAAGACTCTCAAAATGGCTAAATACAGGTTTTTTTAACTGCCGTATCTAGGAAAATTCCAACCGGATTCTTAAATCACAATAATATAAATAAGCACTGGATATTGAACAATAAGTATCGCAAATAAAAAAATACTGTCACCGCTTAAAATTCCATAGGAAAATGAATAATCTCTCCGCTCCAGTTGTGCTGGGTTTGCGTGTAGAGGCGATAATGTAGTGTATATACGCCGACCGACGTCGCTCTTAACGCTCCATAGGTTTTGTGCCTCACATACACCAACGCAGCTTACCTAGATAATATATTTTCTATCGGCCAAAAACAGCGAAAATGGGAGTTTGTTCGGTCATTTTTAAGGTAAATCTTGCCGCAGAAGCTTTCAAAAATATATGCGTGTACGATACGCTATTATATTTAATAATACATCATAAAACGAGAGGGTCACAATTGAATGTCTCATACAGGCGCATTGTCGACGAGAATGCTGGACGCTTGTTCAGTTACTAAAGACTAGGGTGATGTGTGTTTCGCGTGCTGTATCTTCCTTTCCGCTTCCGAACTTCTTGGCTTCGGACGCACATATATGCTCACCCAGATCACCAACTTAAGATCTACACTCTAAAAATTGTTTGTAAGTTTACCAGGCGTGCGTATAGGAGCGCTAAGAGAGTAGGTGTAGTTGAATAGTTTCCCAGACATCCATGGTAACACTCCTAAACCTTTTTATAAAACAGTCAAATGTATACTGAAGTCACCAGACTTGTATTGCAACAACTATAAAGTTTTACATATTTACAAGGCGGAAGTATGGTAACTGTCACATACTGCGTCTGGGACAATAACTTCCTAAACATTTTAGGAAGTTTCTTTTACAGTGTAGACATCGTTTAGAGACCGGGGCAGTGTGGGGTTAATTTGATGGAACGTCGTTACCTCTTAATATTAATTTACTTACTACTCTAGATCTTGTTTCCGTTTTAGTTTTACGTGGTTGACTGAGGTAGAACGTAGATTATTAACTGACTGACTGCCTTAATACAGCTTGAACTTGTAGGATTACCGGAGATGTGATCCGAAAATATTTCCGTAATTATAAAAGACACAGTCAATTAAATTATTACAAATACATAACCTAATAAGACATGAAATACAACTTAAAACCGAAACTTAAATAATTAAAGATACCACAGCCGCTACGAAACAGCCAAGCTTGCATTAATATAACATCAAGGTTTATTCCCAGCGTCCAGTCACGCTTGCCAACAAAATAACTAACTAGAAAGAATCATCCAGCGTAACACGAGACCGTAGGAAAATAACATCGCTGTCACAATATGTATGATTTGTATATGTAAACGAATGAGTGTTAAAGAGATTTAACGATAGGGCCTATATTTGTTTTAGAGATAATATATTTAACCTGTTATAAAAACGTAGCCTACAGAGTTTCCAGAGGGAAAAAAATGAGGGAAAAATCAATCGCATTAGTTAGGGAACCGGAGGGGAGAGATTATGGCCGTGTCCCAATTTAAAGAGGTACTCTCTGGAGAGAGTACTCGTTCGCATAACACGAGAGAGGGCTCTCTGGCACTCTCACTCTCTCCAATTGGGACGATGCTCTCTCGAGTTTGTAAACAAATGTTGCGAAGGTAACAAGTGCGTAAATTTTATTAATACACGTTATTAACATATACAATATCTTGTAGGCAACTCAAATAATAACTTTAAACTCACGAGAGTCGTATTTCAAACAGCGAAAAACTGTTTATAGGCGGTGCCATTTTTGTGTTTTGTGTATTTAAACGTATATTAGGGCAGGAAATGTTTACACAACTTCTCGACATAAATAACGTTTCATTGTAAATAATTATACATGTCCAAATATTGAAATATTAGCAATAAGTGACACGCATTTCTTCAATAACCTCAAACCGTAGCTGTAATCTAGATGGCGTGCGCCAGAGAGAACGAGAGAATGCAGCGAGTGAACAGTTTCGTTCTCTCTCTGTACTCCCACACTTTCGCACTCTCGCCAACGAATTATGACGACCAGAGAGTACTCTCTCTGACGTGTTCGCGAGAGAGAGAGAGAGAGAGAGAGAGAGAGTGCGAGGGAGCACACTCTGAGTGAATTGAGACACGGCCTAACTCACTTGAATTGGAATACGTATGTTTGAATGCCCGTCGGAGTAAACAGAACCCCAAGGGGTGACACGAAATAAACCTCACACTGGACAAGCGACAGAATACTAAGGGCAGAGGAAGTAGGAAGACTATGAGAAAATCCACTAGATAATGGCAACGTTCGCGACGTTTTCCACATGGAAAAATTCTAGATGGACTCCACGGTAAAATGAACCCAGATCGCTATGGTGGGAGGCTGGCGACCTAACCCCAACAATGCCGTGGTCCTCAGAAAAATTTTTACAAGTTAAATGAACGATATTCAATGCATATGATAAGTTTTGATATCTTATGAATAACATTTTATAAAAGGCACACGTTTACACAATAGCACGTTAAGAAGAACTAACTCACGCAGCCTGGAAATTTAAAACCTTCAAAATTATTCGTAAGCTATGATAATTTTACTACTGAGTTACAGTTCTGTTGTATTAAAATATTCACATGTGTAACTTCATTCGATTTTCCACAAAACAGGCATGTTTACGTTTAATGATCCCGCAGCTGCATTGCAATTATAAACATTAACAGCTTGATCGTATCTAAAATATAGAAGTAATAAAATGTTTAATATTCACGCTTCTATCATCCTGAGTGCTTATGTACTCCCATAACTCAACAGCAAAATAATTTCAGCAATGGGCACAACCATAGCCATCTTTAGTAGAAGGCCGTGGCCTTAGATCTGGCAACCCAGCCAGGAAGGGTCATTTTAACACTTATTTTTAGAGCCACGATTTTATGGCGAAAAGATTTTTGCAACATTTGGTTTCGGTGCGTCATGTGCACACCTGCAGCTCTGCTATATCGTCTGTGATTGGATGATTTTACTCTCACTGGCCTTGGCAAATTATAGACGTACAGACTCACAATAATCTTATTCTGATTAGTGCAGTCAAATGAGAAACGTGTCTGGACATAGACACGCTGTCAATAACGTTGAAACAGAACTGCCGATGTGCACGTGAGTCACTGAAACAAAGTGGGGCAAATATCTTTTCGCGACAAAATCGTGGCCCTACTTCGGAGAGCTTAAATATGTGTTAAAATGACCCTTGTGTGCAGGGTTACCAGATCTAAGGCCACGGCATTCTACTAAAGATGGCTATGGCACAACGCAACTTCCCAAGAAAGATAGATGGTGTGGGAGGGGGGGGGGGGTACAAAATAAATATTTACTCTTCTAATTTTCTTCATGAAGGAGATACAATGGTCACCATTTTCGATAAAACAGTTCTGCCTTCATAAAATAACTCTAAATTAATTTTTTTAAATTACTGGAACATGTACGATTTTCGTATGTAAAGAGATAGTTTAAGGTTTCCCCCTGTTTCAAGGATCCAGGGAGGGAGGCAGTATATCATTGTCTCTCCCTGTTTGTTGAGTCTCTCATCATCAAAGCTGCACCAATTTGCAATCAATTTCTAAGTGTCCCATGGAAAAAAATGAACATTTTCTAAGCAATATTCGAACATTTACTAGCGCTAATAAGTAAGCTCACATGACAAGCCATTCAAATTTACTCTAAGGATTAATAATTAATTCATTCAGTCACTGACAGGATGAACTTTAAGTAACAACTGTACAACCACAATGTATTTTTAGGGGAAGGGAAAATTTTGCGAGTACATAGACCTGCCGACTGTCCTGTATATACTTCGGACCCGCCATTTGTCCATTAGTAGAGACATGCAAAATTCGCGTTATTGTCTGACATCTAACTAGACTCCAAGTGACTGTAGGCTCCCGCTGGCCGATATTGTCGTGAATTGCGGCGGAGCCAATCTCTGTAAAGACGTAACACACGTAAATGACAACACATACGAGTCCGTGACCAATTTAATCGCAGATTGCGCTCTGCTATATATACGAAAGTGAAGTTTAGTCTGCTACCAAATGATAACGCGTATTTTGCACGTCTCCAAACATTAGCTGCTACTCACGAGAATTGGACAAAAGGAAACAAAATTATGGGGCTTGAGTAAACATACGACAGTGGATTCTAACATGTGCATAACTGAACTCCCGAAATTTTATTTTTCCTATGAATTTTTTTTTGAACTGACTATTTTAACTTTGTTAGGAAACCTTGAATCGCAAAGTTTATTGCCTACAGCCAATAAACGAACGTAGATCATATTTTAATTGGGAAAATTTTCGCTATTCATGGCGTTATTTTTTAATAAATAACATATTTCCGTGTATGTAGCTGTATCATACAGCCGCTCACATAAAAACGTGCAGCACTGTGAAGCGTAGACACCAAACTACCACGTAATTTAATGTAGGCCTAGTCGAAGAACGTTCTCAGAACTTTAAAAAATTTTAATGAGTGTTTGAAATGCGGTGTGTAGTAAAAGTAAGAAAATACGACTTCTAATCAGCATGATTAGGCATGTATGAGATAAACAGTTCCCCTCAGAGAACATAGTTTCTAGGAAAAGACACTCTGTCCTGAGAAATACCAAGAAATACCGTGCACTGGAACGTTGCGTAGTCGTAAATTTAAAACAATACACAAGTTCGCGATAAAAGATATTTGCAAAACTCACTACTGAAGCATACGCACTGAGAAATTTTATTTGTTATGATTAGGAGTTCAACATTCGAACTTACGAATTCCAACTTAGATCTATTTTCCAGTGCAAAAATATAGCCTGTGTTAACTGCAGTCTCCTTTGTAGAAAATTATACTACAGAGAATAATCAACAAAAACAACATTCAAGTATACACGAATTTCTACAATTACTTTAAAAATGATGACATGTAACATTTTTAAAATAATACTTTCACAAGTTAAATAAATAAATAAATAAATAAAATGTTTACTGAAAACGCTTTAGATGTATCTTATTCTTTATAAAATGTAAGTTTCCTACTGTTGTTTTGGTAGCAGAGAGACTACGAACTAAGACTGCGAAGAAAGTAATTGTCAAACTGAAGAACAAAATGAAGGTACGTAAACAGCTTCGTAGAATGCAGCTAACAGCTAAGAAATTTAAAAATGCTGGGAAGTAATTTTAAAATGACTTCTCAATAAAATCTTGTTTTTAATCATTCTATCTAATTAATAATTATACCTATTCAAACCACGCTCGGTGGGATTACAATGATTTAAAATTAAAAGTTTAATTTTTTCGGTACGAAATATTCTTACGAAGTGTGTATAAAAGATAAATTTGAAATTACTCGATTTTTTTTTCACGTATTCCTAATTTGATTTATTTTTGAACGATTATCTTGACGTTTTAGTGTTTTACAGAATCAAATCATTAAAATGCAAGTTCTTTACCTCTAAATATTTCGTTATGTGCTAGCGTCCTATTTTCAAAATCATCCAGATACTAAATAAAATTATTGCTCAACATAAATACTGAAACTGCAGGAAAATGGTAATATGAATATGCAATTGTGGACCAAAATGTTAAAATCAGACATGTTCCAAATCCGTACATAAGTCAAATTTTATTTTCAAATAACCATGTGCGTTACACGAAAGCATAAACTCGTGTCCAGTTATATTCGCCCTATATCCTATTTAAAATGGCATCTTCAGTTTAATTTATTAATATATGATAAGTTATTTTTCACTTCTCTCTATAGCAAGAAAAGGTTAAAAGTATGATCTGTAAATTTTCATTTTCTGTTTCGATGTTTTGGAAATGAACGATAAGCAAAAAATGGCGTTCTGAAAAAATTGAAAAAGAAAGTTGAATACATATTGACATAATGGAATATACCAATATACATATTTGTTTCTTTTCGCCTAACTATTAGAGCAATATTCTTTTACCCAGACGTAGAAAATAACATGTATAATGTGCTCCTATACTAAACCAAATGTTCTGTTTGTTCGAGTTGTATCACTTTACCCAAACAGCACAGAATAGTTTTACTAGAAGACATACATGTTCCAGAGCAGCGCAGTCAAAGAGCTAGATAAAATACAAGGGCGTTTCTCACATATGCAGTTCATCAAACTCGACTGAAGGGGAAAGCAGCGCGCCAAAATTGCTGTCCACCCCCGAGGGTATGGAATTTGTCCGGTTGTCAGAGGGTAGCTTGGACAGCGGGCAGGGAAAGAGGTGACTTGTCGAGGGAAGTGGGTGTGGGGTATGATTGTCGGCGGCCGGCCGAGAAATGAATGAATATCGGAAAGCCATTTGCTAGCCAAGCAGGAAGGGGTGATCGTGGCTACGTGGAATGTATGATGGGAGGAAGGTGGGGTGGAGGGGTGTGTCCTCCCAATGGAGAACTGGGGAGCGGTCGTGTTGTCACAAGCAGCCAAGAGTTGTCACCTAAAGTAGAGGAGGGGGTGTGGCTTCCCTCCGAGACCGGGAACAACGTCGATTCCCGGAATACATTCTCACTTCAGCCACGATCATGAACTACGTTCTTTTTCAGCCTACTTCCCTTTAGGGAAGATAGGCTTATGAGATTTGGCGTCTGTCTGTATGTCTGTATATCAGGGGCGTCATTTGGGGCATTTTAAGTGTCTAAATATATATTTTTTGTATTTTTAAATTTAAATAATGTTAATTTAAGCACATAAAACTGACGTTTTGTTATTAAAGTATCTAATTTATACATGCTTAATTAATAAAAAAGATGCAACAAGGTCACTGTTGCGGGAAAACAAAATCTTGCCCCCACCTCCTTAGAAGAACCTGAAATGACGCCACTGCTGTATATCCCCCAATAATAACTTTTTATACAGTACTCGCCACTCAACTAAATTACGACAGAATGTTTTGCCCTGACTGGTGAACACGGCGCTATGTTTTTAACGGTATAATCGATATTATAATGTTTATTTAATCATGTTAAATCTTGAGTGAACCTACTCGTACGGCCTTGAAACAAAGCAGTAGTGGTCGTAGTTGCACTAAACGTCGCTAGAGTGAGCCAACACTGCTCGCCGCTAGAATGTGCGCGGTGAAATACGTGCCGCCATATTTGATCCTATTACATTTTATTTATTAAAACATTTGTTTCCTATTAAATTTCTTGTATTTTGTCATGATTTACCGGAAATATTAAAATGGACGTGTTACGTATTTGCAGAATTTCGCAATCTAAGATTTATCAATTATTCTCTTTTAATATTTGTATGCTTTTGAAGTATATATTTGAAACGTTTCTCCTCCTATTGTAAGATGATACACGTCATGGACCATAATCACATATTACACAATATTTTAAAAGAAATACGATATTACTTACATTTGTGTTCCGAGGATTTTTCCATTTAAGTACATCAGTATTTTATGTTGGATATAAGTGTAGGCTAAAATTTTGCCAAATATTTCTTGCGCAGATTAGTTTACTTATATAATAAACACATTCACCATCACTTTAGTTATGTTTAGAGGTATGTAAATTTCGCAGATACGTTCAGGTCAGGTTGAACGCCAATTATTGTCATGTCTGTGACTTGATGGCGGCTGTTACGAAACGCGTTTGACTACTGCAAGCCAGTAGTAAATACGGAAATAATGCGGAGTGCTATCGCTTGCTATCTGCTTGTACGGTTATAAGCTAATAGATAGTCGATTGTGGCCCTTGGGTGTATAGGATTGACAAGTCTAAGCTGCTGCCATATGAATCAGCGAAATACGTACCTCTAGTTATGGTAAAAGGTGCCGCGTTTGACGTTGGGATTAGAGAACTTACCTTTCACAAAGGCAATCCGGGTTCGATTCCCGGCAGGGTCGGTTCTCGTATATTCGCATGTGAAAATCGTGCCGGACGATGTCGCTGGTCGACGGATTTTCTCGAGGAAATACAGCAAACGACACAACGGTGAGACGAAACAAAACACAGTAGTTTTCCAAACAGTCAGTATTAATGCTGACTGTTTGGAAAACTACTGTGTTTTGTTTCGTCTCATCTTTGTGTCGCATGTCAACTTAAGTTTCTTTTTTATTTTTTTGTTAATTCTTTCATTTTCTGTTTTATTCCTTGTTTTATCTGACCAGATTCCAGTTTTGGAATTTCATGTTGTGTATGTATCCTGATGACTAAAGCATACTCTTCTTATTTATGTTTTCTTGTCTTATTTTTAGTTTTTCTTTGGACAGTCATTTATTTCGCAATGGAGTATGTCCAAGCAAATAAATTCAGTCATTATTTTTTTACACTCATTTACACTTCATTTCCAAGTAAAAAATTTTCAGCACAACCTGCGCCCCCCTCTAACCCGGCGCCTGAGTTAGTCTGCCCTCCTACCTCCCCCCCTTGATCCTCTCCTGAATATTGTTTTCTAATTTCCCCGATTATTAAATTTATGCTCTTTCATATATCGAGAACCATTCTTCCCGAGTCCAAACATAATTTGTATTTTAATACTTCATCATCTAATTGTTTCAGTAAATGAAGATATTATTGTCGTTATGTAACAGCGAAGATTTCACCGCATGCCACGCTCACAAAGATAAAGATTAAAATTATTTGTATTTTTAAAAAATTATTTAGTTTTTAAAATTTTTATTTTCAGTTTTAGCATATTTTAAAAATACAAATAATTTTTATTCTTTATTTTTATGAGCATGACATTGTAGCCTGCAATGTATTTATCCATTGTGATTTTTTTGAGTGTGGTATATCAGTTGGCTTTACTGTAGTCCTTAAAACGGAAACATGCAAAATATGACTTTAACAAGCCATTACGCGAAAGCTATGAGAGATAAAAAATTTCATAAGCGCCAAATTTAGTGACATTTTGTGTCTAAAATAAGAAAATAACTGCTACAATAAAAAAAAACTTTGCTTATCAAACTTACAACCACGGAGATTAAAATTGGAATAAACACATCATAAATCTAAAGGTAACTGCTCCAAATGAAACGTTCTCCGGGTGGTGTATCTCATAGAATACTGCCGCACTGAGAAATTGTACTGCGTGTTTGTATGATTGTAACGTCTGCATTCTTTCACTATTCATCTTATTGCGATGAAGCTTCGGTGAATAGTTTTCGCGTGAGTCCGCAAAGGTTTCCGACAAAAAATTATGTAATTATATAGGGTATAAATTGTAGCAAGGATGCTGGAGGAGGAGGGGCAAGAACGGGCTACCGAAAAAAATGTTTGCAAGCATATTATTTTCCGAAAAGTTTCCCAAACTGTCAGTAATGATCCTTAAAATCACTTTGCGCCAATAAGAATCCAAATTTGGTTTGTTTTGGAACTGTCTTAAATTAGAAAATAATTGCTAATTTATAATTGTAATACTACTGGCTATATTATAATATTTACTTAAATGGAACGTGACGTGCAAGAAAGACTCTATCATAATATTTTACTAATTAAAAAAAATTTTTCTTTGGAAAAATTTAGTATTTTAGTGAAATTGAAGATATAAATTCATATTGTTAAAGTTTTCTTAAAAGAAAATTTTGAGACGTTAGTGTGAATTTAATAACTAGTAGGATTTGAAATATAATCTTAAAATTAACTTTTTCACAAAATTTGATCGGGTAAAACTTACGGAAAATTCAGTTCTCTGGTCGCAGTATTGCTACATGTATTATTAGAATTACATTTTTAATAATTGTTGTACCCCATTTTATCTTCGTACTTGCAAACATGGTAGGCTGATCCGTTTAGGTCAGTAGTGCTCGGAACACAGAACAATAGTTAAAACAGCTCAAGATGACCAGTAGAATGGCCCATATTATTGCCTGTTTGAAGATAAATGTCCTACCGAAAAAATTGTTAGCTGCAACAATAGCCACGAGGTATTTGTTGTGTTGTAGAAGTTCACGCTCACTTCCTGATTGCCCACTGCAGAACTCACTTTTCATGTCACATCGCGATCAGTGAGAGAGATAATATAAACAAATCATTTACTTTATGTTTTGAGGAGATGTAAAACAAGATTTTTTAATTTTTGTTTCAAAATTAATTTACGGTTATTTTTCAACCATCACAATATTATCATTTCTAATTATACTTCATATACCTTACACCTTATTAACATCCATATTATTAGGTACCATAAAAATTAATACACTAATATTAATACGTTCCTTTTTTAGACGTAACAATTATTATCTGGCGAACTTAATTCAAACCAATTAATTTCGAGAAACTTAGAATGATTGAGTCTAGCGTGGTTATATGCAATACAACAGATAGAAACTATTTTGATGTTTAAGAGGAAGAGTTTCTCGATTACGTGAAGGACTATGGAATCCTACCTGACAGCGATCTACAATCTCTGACACTATTAGAGATTATGGTATATTACGAAAAGTTTTTGTGTCAACATACCCTTGAAAATACTGTAGTTTCTTGAGACATGTATGATTGGGTGATACACTTCTGACAACGTAGCTAACTGTAGACCAATAAAATACATCAAATATTACAATATCGGGATTCTTATTGGTTCATTCAAATAGGGTAACAACTTCACGTACAAGAGAACGCCAGTAATATTCTCGTAAGCTGAACGTTCGTTGAAACCCAGCAAACAGTCAAGTTTTCCCGCGATAAATCATTATCTCTAATCATTATTCTGCATAGGAGACGAAACGTTTTCCGGTTCAACGAACTTTACACGAATCTTTACAATCCTATATATACTTTTACCCTAGCTGTCTAAGCATTGGCTGTGACACCAGACAAAAATACATACTAACTTTGGCGTGTAGGGCGAGACTCAGTCTGATTACCTTGCTGACTTGTAACCCGTGTAGAATAGGGAGTCCTTATAAAACCACGAGACAAAATCAAAGCTCACTAAATTTTCGTGTATTTGCTGTTCTTTTTATTTACTCGTCTTATTTTTCTGTTCCTACTCAAGTATTCGGAATTTAAACCTTATCCATACAAAAAGCGCTGTCTAAGCGAGTGGGAGAATTGTACTGAAAGTTTATTCTTACTTGCTTACTAATATTTTTGAATTTGAAGTAGACTGATAACTGTAAAACACCACTAGCGTATTTTGTTGGGCATTAAATCTAAATATAAGTATTATGTTTGAAGTCTTACGTTTATTAAATACGTGATCAATGTTATTCCTGAATTATAACAGTAAAAGAAACTGCATTTTTATAAATATACTCCGGGAGACTAGCAGATTTGAATTTTGCTTTATAAAGATACAAATATGACACACGTAGCAGTACTATTTTTTAGGTATATAACAAACCTGCCTTATTCAAACGGATGTGATATGTGCTATAAAATGCAGAGCTTAGCCAGTGGAGACATATATAAATTTACAAAAACTACTTTCATAAATATCATATTTAAACTAACATATCGTAATATTTTGGATCACACACTTTAATGTATTGTTCGCTTCTTATAGTTCATACTTAACTTAAGCCAATGATTTCGATTCCAAAAAAAAAATAATAATAATAATAAAATAAATTATCACAAATAAAAAATTTAGTTAATCCTGACAGACATATATAAAAACCACACTTAACGAATGCCACTGGTCTGTAGAATTTGAGACTAATGCGCAGGAAACACTGTTTAACAAGTATTTCTTTGTCTAAATAGCGCACTTATAATAAGGACAGTTAATACATCACTGATTGAAAATCTGATTTAAGTTTCTTGTTCGACATACTGTGAAGTGGACACTTTTGTAGGCCTTCCTAACAGGAATATATCACAAATAAATACACTGCCTCTTAAAATGCTTCCAAGAACGATGACGTACTCTTACTGTGAATGTTATTAATATGCAAATGCTTGTATTAACAAGTTACAAAATAGTATAATTCACAAGAAAGAATAATAATAACTACGGAATTCAAAAATACTCATTTTACAGTTCAACGCTTACATTAGCCAACTTGAATAAGTCATCAGAAAATTTCGGTGATTCTATACATTCGTTTTTCCTAAATGAAAAATTCTAAACTTGCCGAAGCTTTTATTTTGAAAACTTTTGAAAGGAGAAATACAATTCTACAAAAAGACTGTATATTTAATTACAATATCAAATTGAATAAATAACAACATATATTATTCCGGTATAAAAAGCAATGTATAACAGTATTGAAATAGTCTCGGCGGCAAAAATAAATGGCTGTTGTACCGTGTAGGTCATGTGATCAGAACATACGCCTCACACCACTGGGGCCAGGGTACTATTTCGTTCGGGTATAGCTTCTGATTTGTTCATATACGTGAATCGTTGCCGACGTGTCTTTTCGGAGACCGACTTTTTCTAGCTCCCTACTAGTCGCATCGCTAAAGGCCGGCATTATTTGCGAAAATATTTCTGCACCACTTCGTTTTAATGCCTTACGTGAATATCTGCAACACTTCTTGGTGGCTATTGGCAGCGTGTATTTGTTAAGATACGTCACTTGTGTGACTGTGCCAATTAGAACAAAGTTGCCGCGACACTGTACGTCTGTGATTAGCGGGTATGTATATGCACGTGAGATGTTGAAGCAAATTGATTTATAAACACTTTCGCGAAAACTACAGTACACTACGCAATACCTCTGACAGTAAGACACTTAATTAACATGGAGTCCTCCCCCTTATGACTCAGCCAAACATGACTTTATGACAGCGGACTTCTACATGATTCAAATGTATTTTAATGTGTTTAATAAGCTTTTTTTTACCAAACTTTTCCATGGACAACCAGTGCGCTTACAAATTAGTACAATTCGCACATTTGACGATGCAGGAATGTTAACAACACTTATAATAAAATATATTCGTAGCTCTCCAATAATGCCGAAAGCTGCTTTTTCAGACTGCTGTACATCGAAATGAATGTTAATTGGAATTGGATTACTAAGCCTATCAAACATAGTTTTGCAGTGAAGGAAGGTACAGATTAATTTCCAACAAATCCATATGGTGCCTATTGTTGAGCCGTACTAAAAAAACAAAATCATGGTACGTTAGCACGCAAGTTTATCACTAGGTACGCATGGGCAATACAGCATTTGATTCATATGTCACTATCGTCCTTTGAGTTTGATATCTATGTGAGGAGCATCACGCAGTGCTAGATTGGCGATCTTCTTCATGTGGGACTATAAGCGGTAACATTATAATTTTATTTGTGCAATGTTTGGCTATTAATGTAGATATTTTTTCGAGAAGTGGTAGTGCTTAAATCCCGTAAATTCAGAAATTTCAAAAATGCCTGAGTGTTTGTTTATAATATGCGAGTCGAAAGAAAAAAAAGCAAGAAACGTAATTTGAAGACGTGCATTCTTTCAATACAGGTTACCCCACAAAAAAAAAGACGTTGAATGTAGTTTATGGACACTATTTGTAATAATCTACTTAAATTACATAGTACCTTGTTTACAATGTCTACGTCGGTGGATAACATTTTCTGGATAAGATTTCCAACATTCGAATTTGATTAAATACGGTAATTTGGGCCAAAATGTCTTATTTTAATTAGGTAAAACGTGTTTTACGTTTCTTTTTTTTTTTCCTTTTGGGAGGGATCATGTAACAACGGCTATTGGGAGAATGTTTAGCAGTTTTATGCAAAAATATTAATTCTTGATATACTACATTATCGTCAATGTCACAGGCAAGTACTTCTAGAATGACAGTTGTGAACAGTTTCCGTATGTCACGTGACGTGGCTTTCTCGGGGGGAAATTATGTTAAATTTTCCACTGCATGTGGTGGTAGCCAGTTCTTAAACGATTGTTCAATAAAACTATTTTTTAAACATTGCCGTTAAAGTGGTCCTCTTTCTAGGCCAAATATAATTTTTTTTAGAGCTTCAGCATTCAGACGCTTGAGACGCATTCGAAGAATACTACACCAGTGTACATCCACTCCAGTTCTTCAACTGACTCTCAAAACATTAACCTCACAACTTATGCGTAGAGACGATGGTTTATCGCGGGAAAACTTGACTGTTTGCTGGATTTCAATACACTTTCAGCTTACCAGAATATTACTGGCTTTAGCTTGTACTTGGATCTGTTATCCTATTTGACTGAGCCAATAAGAATCCCGATATTGTAATATTGGATGCCTGGTATTGGTCTGCAGACAGCTACGTTGTGTCAGTGTTTTCAAGGCTATGTTCACACAAAACATTTTCGCGATATACCATCATCTCTAACCATCATCTCTACTTATGCGTTATGCCTAGAGGCACGAATATTTCGTGGATTCATTTGGCAGTAGCATGGAATTATCAGTCCTATATATGCTGACCGGCAACAGTTGATATTTCCATTGGCTTCTGACCGTTAAAGCAGGTAGCCCTTGATAGGCCTATGAATTATATCCCGATTAATCACTGGCTTTCAGTAGTCAAAGCTGTGTAAATAAATCGGTCCCCTAGTTATGTAAGTGACAGTGAAATATAGGTTTTTCTCGTTTAACCAGACATGGAATATATACACGAAATACTTGTGCCACAAGTTATGCGTGTACTGTGTCGCGCTAAGCACCCTAATGCCTACGCTTATATGTCCTGATCTCTTCCACAGGAACACTGGAACTGTTCACACTGCCTGCAAATATTGCCCTTTGTACCGAGGCGAGCGCGTTGAAGTGAGGGTGGTAGAACTGACTCACCTGGGGCATGCAAATGGAGCGAGAGTTAAATGTTGACGCGGCTATAAATCGTCCAGTGGCCTTCACGCAGGCTGGAATACTCGACACGCAGCTCCGGCCTGCGTCCTACGATATAAACACTACCGTCTAAACGGAGGACCAACTATACGGTACCGAGAGTCTGCGCATGCGTCACCCTCCATGCACCTCAGGAACGAGTCGTTGCAATGCCACGTATACATTTTTAATCGGGTTTCTAATCCTAAATTATTACCTCTGTGATATATTTCCACGACGAAGTGATTATCTAAGTGATCATTATTCACCGTGAAGTAAATATCCCAGTGTGCATTTTTCACGGCGAAGTTATTACATCTGTGATTAGTTTTCATGGCGAAGTGATAACATATATGTGATCGATTTTCGTGATGAAGTGATTATCCAAGTGAACACTTTTCACGGCGAAGAGATTACCTCTGTGATCAGTTATCATGAAGTAGTTATTACCTCTGTAGTAATTTTCTATGGCAAAGTGATTACCTCTGTGAAGTGCAGCGAGCATAATTTTTTTTGGAAGTTTAAACTATCCTGTACTGAAACTAACCTAAACAGTCACACGGGACGGGTGAATGAGGAGGTGAGGTCAGTGCAGAACAGTGAATATACATTCATAGCACGACCCTCCATTTAGGTGATAATGCGAGAAACTCAGTTGTTGGCATCGCTACATGTAATACAATGCACTGGGTGGGGTCGCTCAATGGTTGCGTGTTGGACTCGCATTCGGGAGTACACAGTTGAATCCCCGCCATCTTGTTGAAACCACTTCATGCAAATACGGGAATGGTTCCTAGCTGTGACCGTTTCCTTCCCCGTGTGCCGTGAGCCCGAATTATTGGTTCCGTTTCTGATGGCCTCGCTATCGACGAGATGATAAGCCAACTACTCAACTACTGCAAAAAAAAAAAAAAAAACACTGGTTACATTATTACAACTTCGTGCTTTAACACGACTGTGCCTTTCCTTAATTCGCCAGTTTGAATGACAGACGCACAGCTAAAGGCATTGTTGTTGTAGAGCGCGAAGCTCTGTTACGGTAGCCGCCTCGGTAGACAAACTTTGCGGGTTCGAGGCTTAGAAGTGCAGAAGCGATAAGGACGACATTGCACAGGCCTCACACTCCACCCCCCCCCCCCCACCGCCTTACCGCGAGTCTAAAGTCACAGAACTGGCACGCAGGCTTCTCGCCTGAGAAGTCAGTGGTGACGCTAAATCATTTTATGATGTAATGGTAAAGGTCGAGGTGATTTTACACACCTACAAATTTTTGATCTCCTTCGCCAGTATTTTTGTATCTTAAAAGGGCAACAAATACGTGTTCCCGCCATTTTTCGGCAGCGCAAGAGCAAAACTCGAGAGATAGAGAGAGAGGACACGAAATGGGTGTTCTCGTGTGTAATATTATTATTAAAGTTATTCCTAGGCATAAATAACTTACGTACGTTGAGTAATATTCGAATAATCATGTAACGGCTGAAGCTTTGGGCAGCTCTTAGCGGCGTGGAAAGGCAGCCCCCTTAACCACACCTTGGTTTCCAGGGTTCCTCTATCGAAGGTCGTGGCCTTCAACTAGAGGCGGTTATGTCTGAACTGCAGAATAAACTAAATATAACACTTATTTCGGCCGAATGCAGACCTCAAAACTACAAGACATCAGCCTTAAGCCCTTTATACTCGACACGCAAGATATACTCGATTTCGCATAAGTTTGGTATAATTTGACAGCTATTTATGGGTAAAAATATTAATATTTTACGATTTGGAGGAACATTGCAAGACTTTTTGGTTCTAAAATGAGCGTGAGGTATCAATTTCTAAATTTTTACTGTACCGTTAGTCTTGCATTGAGCCACAAATCATAAAATTTAATATAAAATATTGTTATCCATATACGTAGCTGTCAAATTTTACCACAGTTATACGCAAAACTCGTACAATAACCCGGTCACGAATTAAATGTTGTTCGAGGATTTTTCAAGCAATGTGGACTTTCAACTAACTCAGGAGATAAAATGTATCATTTTTCAGTGCGAGATCCCTCAGCCTACATGAAACGAAATATTATATTTGTTCTTATGGTTTGTATTCAGGCTACTCTGTTGTAGAGCCGCTATTTTGGGGGAAAAAATAATTGCGTAATGTTTGGTTGCAGTGCCTTATATGCACATATACAGGTCTTGTCATTGGTCTGGTATTTGATTTTTCGACCCTCGCTTATCATAGAGTTCTACTGGCAAGTCACAGACATATGGTGTAACAATAACTAGTATGATGGTTCATCGCCGGAGAACTCGACTGTTTGCTGGGATACAACGTACGTTCAGCTTATCAAAAAATTACTGGCTTTCGTTAGTACGTGAAGTAGTTATCCTATTTGTCTGAGCTAATAAGAATACCGGTATTAATATTTGATGACTATTGTTTGTCTACAGACAGCTACGTTGTATCAGACGTATGACACCCAATCATATGTTGCAAGAAACTACAGTGTTTTCAAGCGTATGTTGACACAAAACATTTTGCCGATATACTATCGTCGCTAACAGAAACATAATTCTAACTGACGCAGTTCAAATGAGAAACGTGACTAACAAAGACACGCTGCCAATAACCATGTATCAGAGCTGATTATTTTATCGACAAACTTGTGGCTTCAGCGATGAGGCTACGTCCTGAGCTAAGGTAGGTTAGCTCATTCACACGACAAGGTAATGTGGTAAAGTCAGCGAGTAATTCAGGGTCTTAGTAACTAAATGGACGGTCATTGTTCGAACACTTGAAACTGTAACTAGGCCCAGCCTAAGCTCGGGACATCATGTGACCAGATGAATACTGGCCATGAAGACGTAGTAAATTGTTATAAACCGCGCGAAGGGAACTCAGCGAGTCACACTAAGTCATTAACAATTTTTAAAGGCTACTTCCCAACATATACATACAAAAATGTGATCAATCAAGAAGATTACGAGTTTTTTATGGGCATCTGAGTGCCGCTCATCCCTCTAAATCATAATTTTAAAAAATAGATTTCAACAATACTTCTTGAAAATAATATCATGCTTCCTAACGTGATGTTACTTATCGTATATCCGTATATAACAATATATATTTAAAAATAATTAACCAAGTTTGGCTTCCTGCACCTAGACTTTTTTTTATTAATTTGTGGGTGCGCTTCACATGACCAATATTTCGAACAATCCGGAAGGAAATTATTATTTACGTAGGGGTTTGCCACTGTTGAAAAACGAAAATGTATCGCAATTATTGTGTGTAGTTAGAGAGACTGGAAAATCGCGAAAATGTTTAAAATAGTCTCCAATAAACTGTATTATTAACCGTGACACGTGTGAACAGTTTTGGGACAAATCGCACACGCTGTGTGTCCAAGCTGTGCAGTTCTAACTGGGCCTGTTGTAGAGAAAAAAAATGCTACAAATAGACGACAGCCGATGTTGATAAAAAACATTCAGTGTTATATACATTACGTTGGAGCCTAGCAAACAGTCAACTATATCCGCGATTTTCCAGTGTCTCTATATATAGTCTGAATCCAACTTAAGATTTTTTCTAAACACATTAAAATAGTTTTGATTTGTGAACGGAATTCATTTTTATATATTAAAATATTTCAAACACTTTGTTATGCCTGATAAATATAGTTAATTTATATGTTCGTTTGAAGGAGCTAGGAGCAGGCGAAGAGGAGTACCCGAAATGTTGTGAAGTCACAGCTCTTGGTTACCATTTTTGTTTTCTTTCTAAAACAGCATTTTTATCCTCAAATACATTCTAAATATCCATTTTCCCTTCAGAATTCCTTTTTTGTCATCGACTCAACAACATTGCCTTAGTGACGGTCTCAAAACCAGCATCACCCCAATGTCTTCTCACGTGCAGGCAGACAACGCATTTTCCAAACACTACTGGTTGGCGGTGGGCGCTGAGCTTCAATATTTAAAAAAATCATTTGATATTAGTATTTTTAATTTTAAAAAATTCTTCAATTTTTAGTAGTTATTTTATATTTCAATATTTTAACTTCTACTGAAAAGCATGTACTAGCTAAGTTTGTAGCTTAGGCCACTCCTCTCCCAATCTCTGCATTTAAAAGTAAATTCGTATAGTTAATCAATTAATTTTAATGCGTTATTTATTCAAATTATTTTACTTGATTACTATAAGTTAACACTACATTTAAAGCAAGTACATATATTTGTTTATAGCTTTGCTCCATTCTCCCCTCCTCCCATATAAATCAATCATTATTATTGATTTTAATTTTAAAAATATTATTTATTTAAGAATTAAAATAATTTTGATTTTAGCTAAGCAATGTACCAAAATTCTAATACTGGTAGGCCTAATTGCTTTGGTCTACCTCTCCCAATTAAGCTATACCCGATTATTTCCGACAAAATCATTCGAATAGTTGAGAAAATCTTAACAAATAATATTATACAGTTTTTTTATTACAAACTCAAGGTAACTTTAAAAATAACAATTTCATGTCGGAAGCATAGAACTATGTCCTAGTCTACACCAAAAACACAGTTTTACAGTTAGAATATTAAATCAACTCACAATAGATATTTACAAACATGTGCTACAGATAATTACTACGTGTTATATTCCCTATTAAAGAATTTGCAGACTATGCATTACATTCTTGACTAGAATGTTATACATGAATTTGATATTTTGTGCAGACGTGCAAAGTGAAATATAAATAATGTGAAATCTCGTTACTGTTGCGTCGATTATCTTTCGTGGCATAGCTAACGTCATATCTACAGTATGACCAGTGCTGATGTTGACTTAAGATCTTAATTATAATCTTTACTTTTGAACAGCTCGCAGATATATGTTCAATTCCTGTACCTGGGATGAATAAACTACGTGGACCAGATAGATCACACAAGAAATTAATTAAACCTTTGTTTCCCTTCGAGGGACAATAATAGCATAAGATATAACGGAAAAGCTTATGTTGGTCACTTACAATCTAGGTTTTACAAATTAAAATTGTGAACTATGTATTAAGACATATGGTAAGCTTTGCTGAGTCACATTAGTGTAATATTATTAAAACGCTAAAGTAAAAAAATCCGTGAAATACATTGTAAAGCCATTTATCTTCTCAGATGGATTACTTTCAAACAACGATTGATCACAAGGCTACATATGGTGATTTATAGCGCTGGATGATTGCATGAATATTTTTCACTTATTTGTAAATCAGCTACTAGGCGCCTAGAAAACCGTCCCAATACTTCATTTACACATGTCAAATCTTGCAAACCTAAGGCTTGGGCAATCATAACCCCTTTAGTCTTACACTGGCGTTGGATTCCAGTTACTTAAATCCAAATAAAATGTATATTGTGCCCCATATAAGAACTAGAATTTTACACAACTTAACTTGACAAACTAAGTCGTTATTTAAAGACACATAACAACGAGGTAATATTGATAAATCGCTAAAAAATACACTTTAGTACTAAATGTTTGAAAAAGTAAACAAAAACTCTTACTAAAATGGAGTGAAGGTTAGCTGTTGTGTACAAATGTATAACATATAATTAATTCCGATTATTGAAATGTAAAACACACACTCACACACAAACACACACACACACATATATATATATGTGTGTGTGTGTGTATATGCCTTTATTTTATTATATTCTGATTTAATTACTGTTCCGGGATTATTTCTGTTACATGTTTGTTGACAAAATCGAATTTCGGCTTTCGGTTTGCTTTTATTTACTTTACCGTGCTCAGTATTCTTATGTTTTTGTAATTGTTTTTATCAAATTAGTAATGTTACCACTTAGCAACGTGTATCAAAAATATTTATTTTGTTTTGTCAAACATTCCATTAAATTCAATCACATATCACTGTAATTATATTCTTTAGTAAATTATTTGAAAATTTATCAATGCCATAGTACAGCAAGCAGTTTTAAAAAACAATGTATGAATTCCATATTTTGGTAAAAAGTATTTTTGCCGTAAAATTGCTTCAGTGCTAAATCTGCAGCTTAACTTTATTGTTATTAGTAACGTGCCATTGCGAAGAAACGTCGCTCATTTATTTGACTGTGCCAATCAGAGCAAAGTTACTAAGGCGCAAAGCGTCTGTGATTTGCTGTCAGTGTCCCAAAACGCACGTGTGTTAAAAATTATCACTGAACACGAAGCAAAGCTGCAGATGTGATCGTAAGGTACTGAAAATTCGGTGCATATATATTTTTTTACCGAAAAATGGTATCCCTATACATATACGGGGTAAAATGGTTTCAAATTTATGTATAATAGCGCTTGTTAAGGTCGTGCTCTCTTATTTATACTATTTTTGCGATTTATTTTTTAAGCGTAAACTAGCGCAGATATCAAATATCTGTCTGGCAGCTTTGTTTAAAATAGTTTTTTCCGTGATATAATTTTTTTTCAAAACAATAAAGTATACGATTTCAAATAAAAAGTCAATTAACGAGAATTTCGTTATTTACGTAATTAGCGAAAACCATGGTATTCACTGCCTTAAAAAATAGCCATTATGGAGATAACGATTTTAAACAAAACTGCCAAACGGATTTTTGATGCCTGCTCTCGTTTAGGCGTAAAAAAATTGATATAGCTAAAATGTAGAAAGAAGAGAGCATGGCCTTAACTTGTTACAGGACCAGTATGGGTAATAATAACGTTATACTATACAAAACACTCTACGCTTGTAACCATGCATTTCTAGGCTGAAATAATACGTGAAATTTGCCTCTGCTGTGGGTTTGAAAATATTTCATTTCCATTTGTAATTTTTTTTAGTGCAGTCTATGTTAAGTCATGGAAAATACGCTGCAATGAATAGTACGACTATAGCTTGAAATGTGATGTTGCAGCGAGTTATGTTTGTTCCAATTCAAACGAATCTACTTGAGGTAAATGTCTACAACATTAACATACACATCACACTAAGTCGCTTCAACTTTGGGAATCCAGCACACTTATTAAAACCATAATTGAAGAGTGTTTGAGGGAAACGATATAAGTGCCATAAAATCATATTTTGAGGTTTTCCAATGAAAAAAAATATATGTCATCTTGCTAATATCATAGGAAGTGTTATGTGCCAATAGTACATTGTTCAGAAAAAAAAAAAAAAAAAAAAAAAAAAAAAAAAAAAAAAAAAAAAAAAAAAAAAAAAAAAA
>PNEQ01102636.1:0-14429 GCA_003012365.1 Medauroidea extradentata
CCTTAGTTCATATATTCATAAGGTACCAAAATAACCTAACATAGTTGTGATTACTAAGCAATTATTATCTTTTCTCTCAATGTTATTTCAAATCTCCCGCGCATATTTCACTAAAGTCACGTGACACATGTTGAACACACAATTTCGTAGGCAGCTGTATAGAGGATACTCCCTCTACCCTATATTTACTCTAAGGTTTACAACCAGTAAGACAGTCACACAATCCATTACAGCTTTGATTGAAACCAAGTTTAGTTCTTTCTTCTTTGGCGATATAGGTTCTCGCTGGCATTTTTTTCCAGAAAAGTCCGGTTTCATCTGCATTGAAAACTTACTTGGGCGTGTAAGCCACCTTATTCAATAATCTTCTCAAGTTTCGGAATAAATTCGTTTGCTGCACTGGTGTCGGAACTTGCTGTCTCACCCGTCATTTTTATGTTGTGGAAACTATACCTGGCCTAAAATTGCTGAAACCATCCGGGGCTGGCATCAAACACGTCATCCTTTAAGGTCAAAGTGCCTTTAACATTTTTTTACTACCTCACTGTAAAAAAAAATAAGGCTTTATTTTGAATCATGACAACTGTGCTGGTTCTATGTTTCGATCCATACGGCAAGCATCTTTCTCATTGCATTATGACGTGAATAGTCTTTGTAGCACTGACAGATGACATGTTGAGCAAGCTACTCTTAATTGGATGGAGATATTCGAGTTCGAAGTATTCTGTGTGTATCTAAGCTTTGTATAAACCACTTTTTTCCGGACTGTTATTTTTCGTCAAATGTTGTGATTGGTACTTCTTATTTTTCTAAGACGTACTTCTACGAGCTATAATTATCTCCAAATTGATTAATTTGTTAGTTGGTTCCTTTCTGCTTAGTGCTGTCCAATTTTGTCTTGAGTTTGCTCGAATTGTAGGAACTGTGAGGCGGTAGTGCTAACGCTTAACTAATGTCAACTACCCTCTCGCCTGTATTAAAGCGTCGCCAAACTTTCATTTTCGTGGCTAATGAGACACGTGTTCTGTTCTTCTTTTTTGAAGTAACGAACTTCGAAGATAAACTCAACGGTTTCGAAGTTATTTTGTAAAGTAAAAAGCATAATTGCAGTGAGCTGATACTGTACTGAAGCATGTTTATTGTAAACTGAAACTGTGGCATGTTTATAAGACCGGGATTACGATGATTTCACATTCAAGTTACTCTTACATCTTTATCATGTTCATGTGTACGTAATACGTAATCAATTGAGGTGCCATATTACGATCCTTCACGTAAGCTGCAAGCAGGCAATGAAAAATGTCGTGAGAGAGCCCTGAAATTAATAGCCAAAGATGACATGACACTATATAAGACATTCACTCCTCCGAAATGTGATTGGTCCAGGCGATTGCGTGGTATAACTTCATGTATCACTTTAACTCAAAAGCCTGACATTGATAAGCTTTTCGTTATGTGAAAGTGAACTTAAGTATAAAGTGGCGCGATCGTGGTAGGACCCGTTCAAATGTGCTTGGTTAGATGTTCCCCACTTACGTGAAAGTTAAAGCAAAGTGAGTTTGAAAGCATCGTAATCCAGGCCATACTCGGCCCAACGCAATGTCATCACAGCAACTAAAGCAAGGCCAAGATTTATTTGGAGAGTGAAACGGGAACTTGCTGCACCGTCTCGAGGAGATAAGGTTTTATCGCGCTAGCGACGTGGGCGGGCTGGGCGTATAGTATTGCATCACCGCGTGAAGGGCAGAAAGCATTTGTTGCAGCGTATGATAATATAGGTCGATGCTATGTAACACAAATAAAATGCAAAACTGCCGTCCATACGACGATTTATGTAGAGTGTTTTAATAAAAATAAAAAGCACGGGAATCTTAAATGACGTTATTCTGAATCGGCAACTACTTAAATTGAAATATACATATTCAAACATTAGCACTGTATATCGGGGACTTGCTGTATATCAACAATTAATTCAAAACACATTTAATAACTTTTCACCCATTTTCACTTCTATAGGAGGAGAATTCCGAAAATTTGTTGAATTACTTTTCAGGTATTTGATTAAGCATCAATCTTAAACAAAAATCACGTCAATATGTAAATAATCAATGGGGCCAATATATGTAAATTGGGGCCAAATTTGGGAAACACATGGGGGACGAATTTCGAAAAATCCCTTCTTAGTGCTAACATAGACGAGTTGTTGGCGAGAAGATTGCCCACAAGTTCAGTGACTTGTGCCTAGTGGCAATGATGAGGTAGGATGTGTGTGCTCTCGTCTTTTTCTCTCTGCACTTTCAGACCTCGAACAGGTGAAATGTGTCCACCCAGATGGCCACTTTTTCTGCACAAATAAAGTTATACTCGTGTACACAAAGACATTTGAGCAAGAAAACAAATGTTAAAATAAAATATTTATACTTTTTCGTACTTAAAAATAATATACACTAACTGAAAATGCAATTTATTAATTTAAGTTCTCCTTTGTCAATATTTATACCTGCTTAGCAAATCTACATTAGAAAACATATTTTGAAGTCATCTGTACTGTAGCGAGTCAAATAATGCATGAAATTTATTCCTTCCTATTTTTTATTTCATGAATGAAATATACAAACGCCTTTCAGTGGTAAAAATTTCACTTCATTATAATAAGTGGGGCACCAAACTATTTATTTTTTATTATGATTGGCTTTCAGTGTTACTGTTACTGCATATGCTAACATAGCATAAAAATTAATTATGTTCAGAATTGAACTTTTTATAAGTGTCCAGTTAATTTAAAAGAAAACAAATTATATCTACATCAAGTGTGCCACTTGCCTGCAGCAGTTTTGCAGTTCTGAGCCTCAGAAGTAAGGGAGTAAAAGATTGACCTTGAAGCTTGCTTCGTATAGTACTGCCTTGCCACAAATAACAAAGTACTTTACTAAAAAGCCAGCTTTCCATTGAACTGTTTTTGCCACTGGACTTAAGCAATGATCTTACATAAAATTGTATTGATTTAAATTTTAAAGTGAAGTTTAGTGCTATGTTACATCTGAATTTTGCATTATCCGGTTATTATATTTTGCGGCACAGTAGTCAGATAAAGAAATTTTTAACTTTGTTTGAGAAACTTACAATAGCACTGTTTTATTATTGTGCATGTTGTCAAGTAACATTTTGTACATGACTAAGTTAAGGGATTTATTTTTTTTTCATACTGAAAAAATGTGTGTTTGGAAAATTTATTTGTAAAAAATTTCCCAACATTTAACAATGCATTTATGAAATGAGAGGCGGGCGGCTAGCAGTCCATCTCACCATTATCTATATGTGATGATAGAATTCACTAAAGTAATTGAAAACGGCTCTCCCTGTATTCAGGAGATGCCCTGAATTTTCACCCAATCCACTTTTCACCCATGGTGGGTATGTTTCCACCATAGTTAATAGAATCTACAGTACTATGATTTGAACAGTAGAGTAGGTGTAGGGACGAGGAAAGTTACTAAAATGAAATTATTAAATATATTGTTATCACAGATGTCAGTAACTGATTTTCTGGGGGGTGGGGGGTAGAAACTATATTTTGTACCCCGCCCCCCAAGGTACAATGTACCCCTGTATTTCCCCTCCTCCCCTTCTGATCCAGCACCAGAATCATGTTTGGTGATTCTTGTTTCTGTTTAAATGGCCAAATCACTTATGGATGGTTTGTGTGGAGTTGAAGGAATACTGACAATAGCACTTTTACAAGTTTTAGTTTACTAATTCTCTTTGCTTATTGTACCATCACCATGAAAGCTATAAAATATTTTTGTGAATACTTCATGGTAATCTATTAAGGCCATGACCCATCATCTACTGCTTTTATAGTATTTATCTTTTAAATCCTACACAAGAGCAGATATAAAAAAACTGCTGCACAGTTTTGTTAAAATTAGTACTATGTTAAATAATTTTTTCAAGGCACATCACATAATGGTTTCAGGTAATTAGGCTATACAATTTAAAAAAATTCCCATTAATGAAGAATTAGCCAAATCTACATTAATTTAAGATCTTGAAAAATTTGGACTTCATAGAAAAGACATCTTTTCAACAAAACTGTTAAACAGTTTTTTGTAATCTGGTCTCGTTTAAGAATAAAAAAAAGTTGTTATTGTGAAAGCAGTAGAAATGATGAATCATGGCCTTAATTTGTTATGTACTATATTAGTAATAGTGTTAGTCTTTCAGCCACTGCAGAATTCTTAGAAAAAAAAGATAGAGATTAGAATGTTTTTGGTTCACTCTTAACTTGCTAAATACATAACATTGAAATAAAAAAAACATGTACTTAAGGTATCCACTGCCATCTCTGGACGGATAGAATTTTTGGATTGGTGATTTATTTTTATACCAGTACATTAGGCATGTTTGTGGATAGAATGTGACATGCTGTACAGTTTGAATATAATATGTATGTGTTATTAAAAGTGTTTAATTAATTTGGTTTTTGAGATTGCAGAAATGAAGTTGTAAAAAAAATGTTAATTTTGCAGTCCTAAAAGTTAAATTAATGAAAAGATTCAAGTAACATTCTATGCCCTGTAATGGTAAAATCCTTACAAAATAATAAAAAAACGTGAAACAAAAGTTGCTGGAGGTCACTACCGAAGTCAGGAAAGTTTAAAGGTTCATACAATGAAGCTGTTTGGCATCTTTCTCAGGAGTGAAATGTTAAAATCAGGCAAACTTACACGGTATAGACTACACTATATACAGGTTGTCCTGAAACAATTGTAAAATAAGCACACCATGTGAATCCTTGGAGGCAAAAATGTTAGTGGCAAAATGTTGTTACAGTGACATTTTACATGCCCAATGTGGAACACGACATTGTAGTTGGTTCCTTCTTGCACTTCACAGATAACTTAATTATATTACTACCAACCAATCTTCAAATAACATAGGCACAATTTATCAACTCTCAAATACAAACCTCCTCTATGTGGAGTTTTTCGACAATCTATCCTTATAGGTATTGTGACTTAGGTTGCATAATGAGAAAACGAGAACTATGAACAAGATGGAATTTATACACATTCAATACTCTCTGACAACTTTAATAACCAATATTTTACTCGACCTTGGTACACATAAAAACAAACTAACTTAAGAATCCTCCTGATACAATTCACTTTCGTGAGTTATACTCAATCAAAGTCAACAATACTCTTTCTTGACCCATTATATTGTAAAACCTGAGCACTCTTTCACCATACGCTTAATTCCGCAACACTCCAGTTTGAAGGGCCTCCTACTCTGGGAATTATCCTTTAAAGCACGAGTTTACAAGACTAAAGTTTTCGAATCTTCGCACTGCTGCTAATAAAATAGTGAAAAGGCAAGTAAACACTTCTATCTAATGAGAATCTTCATCCCAGAATTTCATAGAGGAATGATAGCTCCAAACGAAAGGGTGAACTAAAGGGGGAGGGGGTTCACTGCAACATACCTTCCGTCGTCCTCTCCCTCATCAATTCTAGGCATGGACTCGCTTTCGAAACTCACGAAAGCCACGTTTATTTGCGATGCTCGGGATTTTCCTGCCCTCAGCAAGGATCTCTCAACCGGAGAATTCGTCGCTCTGAAGTCGTTCAGCTGCCGCTCCACACAGTTGAAGTCGACAAGCAAAACCAGGCAGTTTTCTTTCACAGCGCCAAACACACCTGCGTTTTTGCGACATACGACCCTCACCAGAGCCAACACAGCAACAATGAACGAGACCCTGTACGCTCGACTCCGTCAAGCCGTCTCCTCCCCTCCCAGCCGAGAGCCCACCCCCGCTCTCCACTGCCGTTCAATCTGCTCGATGGCCACTCGAGCAGAAGGTACAACTGTTAAATGGAGAACGACTGTGGCACACCCAACACAGGAGAGAGAGAGAGAGCGAGACAGCTTACTACTTACAGACTGAGAATAGCCTAATCCCAGGCTAAAACCTCATCACCTCCCAAGCTCATTCCCAGCACACTAAACACGAATGGGTCAGAAGACCCGTTCAACTACATACTACTGTTCTGCAGTGCTAGGAAAACTCATTTGGAATTGGAGCTCAGCTCAACTAGGTTCTTTTAAAGTAAAAAGGGAGTTAAGCTCTAGCTAGAGTTCTTTTGGAAGAAAGGAACTAGCTCATACTACAAAACTCATCTTTCCTGGAGCTTAGCTCATTTTCAGTTAATCTTTACAACTCAATACTTGAGGCTAATCTCAAGTATTTTCATTGGTTATTTTGAGGCTAATCTCAAATATTTTCAGATGTATTTTACTGTGAAAATGTAATAATATTGAAAATTGACACAAGCCAGTTTAGTTGTGTAATCAACGAAAAATAACTTAGCTAACTTAGCACTTTTCAGTTGTAAGGAAACTCACTATTTTCACTGTTGCACAGTTTTATTTCCCAAAACAGCACTACATTGATTGGAATTTGCGGGCTTCAGTTTTATAACATCAGCTATGCACAGAGGTCATGTTCCGAGTGAGTAAAAGAAAGAGGCAGGGAATTATGTGACCAATCTTATCTCGCCAACGTCTTATCACTGACATAAAACCTGTCTCGCCCCATGTTAGAAGATAACAGGGTAAGAGAAGATGTGGCAAAAGAGAGAGGGTGAGAGTAAGGTACAGTGTTTTGTGCACCCTTAAAATGCTTCACAGTGTGACCTTAAAACTACTAGCACCTTCTTCGTACAGTGTTTTGTGCACCCCTGAAATGCTTCACAGTGTGACCTTCAAACTGCAAGCACCCTCTTCCCCTTAGGGATCAAAGTAACTCTCTGTCTCCCGTTCTCCCTCCCTCTCTCTCTCTCTCTGTCTCTTGCCATGCATGCCCACATTAGCTGCGTCTCTCCAGCTGTCTGAGATAAATATTTTACTGTCGTCCGCCTCTTATACCACTCACATCCACATGCAGGAGGGAAAGTGTGGCGTCGCAGCTGGGTGGACTTATAAAACTCCAAATAAAGGAGCTCGTTACAAGGAGCTAGCTCCTTCCAACCACTTCTGTTCTGACTTGCATATTATGATTGCAGGTTTAAATCCTGAGCAGTGCAAGCATGATTCTACGTTTACTTGACGTAACATACATTAAATATTACCTTGACGTGGAGCGCAGGAAATAACTTTTTCCATACAGTGTTACCACATTGTTCACATAAAATGTTGTCGTACAACATTTTTCCAGTAACGTTTTTGTCTCCAATTTAGCCCAGGATTCGCATGGTGTGTGTATTATGCATTTGTTTTTGGACATCCTGTATATTTCACCACGCTCATTTAATTGTCTCAAACCACAATGTCATGAATTTTTTTTATTGCTTCTGACAATGCAGGTCAAAAAGTGCTTAATTTACCATGAACCTATATTTTTTAGTTAATATTGAATTTTGTGATTGCCATTCTTTGCAAAAAAAAATGTTGGATGCAATTGATGTAAATGCATATAATTGTAGCAGCCTTGAGTAGACAGCAACCCTGCTATCAAGGGTAACATGATCAGAACTTTGCACCATGGCAATAACTTTCCCTGATTTGTCTGTATGCAGGACAGGCATACAATCAGGGAAAGTCATTGCCGTGGGAGAACGCAAGGCTCCAGGTACATGATCCTTGCTTGCAAGGTTGCTCTATCAACGGCCACACACAGCCTTTCACCAGAGATAGCTGGGATAAGGTTTACTGTATTTATATAGCTTAAAAAGAGATTTGGAATTACAGATCTAGCTGACTTTTCATTGTCGTGTTTCAGAGCATTTTTAGGTCTTATTTTGGACATTATGTTCATGTGCTATGAACAATTAATAGTATTTTTTTTTATGATTAAAAATGAAATCTGCTTAATAAATGTGCCAACATTTGCTGAGAAAAAAACCAATGCATGTATTTTTTATGTTTGATGATGTAGCTTAAGTATGTCCCAGGTACACTTGTGTCTGTATATAAACATGTAGGGGACCAATTTTTTTCATCCATATAGGTATTGTTGAATGACAGAATAGAGACTGTACAGTATATTATCCACACAATTTGTCACAATTTTAAACCACTCTGACTGGGTTTACGCTAATGTGTAACAGTATAGACTGCAAAAGTTTAAGTGTACATTACTATTTTCTTTATGTAAAAATTTTGGAAAAAAAATATGTTGATGACGTACTTGCTGGGCATTTCAGCAATAGCAAAAAATGGAACCAGAAAGTTAAGCCAGTCAGTTATACATAGTAACTGTAGTGTATGGGAAATACTTTAGGCGTAGGTCAACACTTTTTACAGTAAACCAGCTTGCAAGAGCAAACTTATCATTCGGAAGTTGGTTTCAGTGCACATAGTTAGGGTGTTTCAGTGTGAAATCTACATACAGTGATATTAAATATATATATATATATATATTAATACAAACCCTGTTAATACAAAGTAATTTTCTTTCCTCCTGGAAAGAGATGAGAGATTAAATATTGACTTTAATGCTCAGTGAAAAAGTTTCCGTATACTGTACATAAAGCAAAGTAATGTAATGTTCAGTGGTTAAAAGAAGCCATTTTAATGGTATGCAAGTTTGTAATTTGTAACTAAACATCCTGAAAATATATTTACAGAACTTTTTGAGATTTTGAAAGCGCCTAAACCTCGTTATTACGAAGTGCAAAAATTTAGGTCACTTCAGATTTGTATTAATGAGGTTTGACTGTATATATATGGCATGAATTCATGTGTAAACCATTGAAATTGTTATAGTAGTAAAAATTACGTACTGTAGCACTTCTCAATGCAACTTTTGTGGGAGTTTAACTATCAGTGTATAAGATTTGGTTCTAAAAGGCCAAACAGTGTGGTAAGCATTACGTAATAATTAATGAAGAACATCTTGATAATCATGATTTTGAAATTGATTCCAAGATCCAATTTAAAAATGAACATTTAGTACTTGGTGTATCATGTCAATAGTTGTTATTGAAGTTTATTGATAATGAGTTGTTACACAAGATGTGATATAAAATATTAATTTATTTTCCTTTGATTCTATTTTACAAAATACCAAATGAAGGAGCTATGTGCAGAATTGTTTTATGTTCGTTTAGCATTCAGAGTTTGTTTTAACGGTTTGGTAGCTATGGCATGGTACTAATATAAAATATTTATATTAACTGCCAGTTTGGAACTATCTTACTCATATAATGTCTTTTTATTTTAAGTATCATAGAACTAGTTGTTTGCCATATTTTGTGAGTATTGGTTGATTTTTCTGAAATTCCATATGAAAACTTAATATTCCATATGTCATAGTAGATATCTTACAAAATGGACAAAATGTGCGAAGAGCGTGATGCTGGAGCTAACAATAGTGGGACATGACAAACTTCTTGCTATTGTAAACACTAGGCTCTACATCTTTCAATTAAATATTAAAAAACATTTAATGAACTGTAACCAGATTCTTGCCACTACGGTACATAATAACCTGTTGTACGTATTAATGTTTACACAATTTTCTTATTTTTTGGTTCATTCACAAAATTTTTTTCTTTTATCACTAGCATTTAATATATGAACATAATCACACATAGGCATAAAAGAGGTTCATTTGCGTAATAATACAGACTTAATTGCATGGAAAATGAACATATTCCCATTTACCACCAATCCTTCTGTATCGCCAACATTCAGGCACACATATATTTCTGAACAAATTTTTTGGTTTAGCTCTTATGTTTATGGAACAAATATTCCACTTTTCACAAATCCTTTCAAATGCAAAAAAGTGTTGTACACTGTGCAAAAAATATGGGTATTAATGAAAAGAAGATGTAATGTAATTAAAGTGGTGGTTGTGAGTGCCGTGTTAAAATATTTGTTTGAAAATGCTAAGAAGAATAAGGTTGTTTTTAAGTATTTGCACATCATTCATTATATATCCTGTGTTTAGTGATTTCAAAGTGCATAACTTAAGGATGTTTATGAAATGTTTGACACTGACTGCACTGTCTCTATGTTTTTAAAAAATTGATTTAAAACAGCTCCTGATTAATATTCTTGAAGGGCTGTGACAGGTGTTTCATACGAATGTGCTTTGTTCAGGTCTCCCGACAATTTTCCATATCTTCGCCCATAATGTTCCAATTGAGGAGAGGTCCCGTGCATTTGGCTATCTGGTGGCTGCGGGCTCGGTCGGCCAGACAGTCGCATCGGTGGTGAGTCCTACATGTGGTCCAAGTTTGTTCCCAGACTAAAGGACTTAGAAATCCTAATTAAATAGGAATCTGAAACTTTGATGCAAGAATTAACTGGCTGGATGTTTTTTTATAACTAGCACTTATGTTTCTTGTAGCTGTGTCCACACTTGTCGTGGCAGAGTGGATTCTACGTGTTTGGGACAATGGGTATACTGTGGGTCTTCATCTGGTTGGTGTTCTACAACGATGCAACGTCAGCGCACCACGATGAGATACCACTATTCGTTCCCAAGGTACAGCAGCAGAACTGATACTCCTTTATACAGCTTCGTGGATCTTTATTTACGATATTACACATACTGTTATTTCAAAATTTCAAACATGTAGGATGTTTTTTGTTGACTCTTGATCATATTTCACAGTAGTTGTATTTGGTAGCTTGCAGTAGTATTCCTACAATGTTGGCAGTGGTTAGTCACATTTATTTTCACTGGATGCACTTTTTTAGACATCCATTGCAATATAGATGCCTGTCAAAGAAGACTAAAGAGAACATGAAAACATAAAAGCAGAGCATGTTTTAGTCAACAGGATTGATCCACAACATAAAAATCCATAAATGGAACCAGTTTAAACAAAAAGGATAGCCAAACAAGAAAAATAAGAAAGAAAGACGAACCAGACACAATGAAAGCAGGCAACACAGGTTTGAGGCCTGCCTTGAAAACAGTACAAGCAGATAAAATATATTGAACATAAAAAAAAGACTCGATGAGACAAAACATAACACAGTAGTTTTCCAGACACGAACATAAAACAAAGGTTCAGGATCTCGAATTTGTTTGTCCTTAGTGTCTTTGTTGTTTCATATTTTTTGGTTCAATTATTTTCTGTTTATCCTTTAGGCAAAGCAGGCCTCAAACTTCTGTTGCATTCCTTGGTGGTTTCTGTTTTTGTTATTTTCTTATTTTGGCTCTTCTTGTTTTATTTGATTCAATTTCATTTATGGAATTTTATGTTGTGTGTATGTGTCTTACACATGCTGAATTTAGGTGTAAAAATTGTATTTTTGTGTTAGGTAACGAACACAAATGTGAGGTGGACGGAATTCATCTGCCACTGGCCACTGTGGGCTCTGTACATTGCACATTTCGCGATGAACTGGTCAAACTACATTATCATGCAGTGGTTGCCAACATACCTGGCTCGCAACTTGGGAGCCAATAAGGAGAGCATTAGTCTTACAGCTGTACCGTACATTGTCAACTCGCTTGTTGGCATAGGTGAGTTTCATGCTGAAAGAATGTGTGTGTGATTTGACTTGTGTGGCTTTTGTTAGTTTAAGTTGATGCAAGCTAAACAACTGAAAATAATGTGCAGTAAAATGCTGATTATCCATGGCAATTAATGCCAGTTTTTACAGAATTACGTGAGAAACACTGATAATACATTGGTGTTTATTTATCCCAGATGTACCGTTCAAAACATTTGGTACATTCACCAAAAATTACACCCATTAATCACTTTTCAACCCTTTGTGAACATATAACAGCAGCAAATAATAAACATTTGCTACAATCGATAGTATTGTAAGTTACCAACAATGAGAAATCATTCAAAATTCTTCTCATTCTTACATGTTAACAGCTTTCATAGGTTAGCTGTGACGAGAATTTATCAAGCACTCAGGTTGGTGGCAATGAGAATGTATTTCAGTACTCATAGGTCGGCGGTAATGAAAACGTATCAAACATCTATGACTACATATCGAACATTCTATTATATGATGCTTTGCAACAGAATTTTAGACCCGTGGCAATATTTTAGCAGGTGTGATTATTGTATGATCAGGAAGCAACAGTTAGTGATCTAGCTATTATTTTTCAAGTTGGGTTGTTTGTTTTTTTATTTAAGGAAATGAAATCTTAAATTGAATCAAATATATTGTTTTTAAATACTCTCTTGGGGTTGTTGATTTCTAAACAAACTAGCATTATGAGGTTATAGTTTCAATAATCTGTGCACGAGTAATCTGCCAAACAGTTAGGCCGGGATTACGATGACTTCACGTATCACTTATCACTTTACCTTGTTCACGTGTATGAACAGTAATACTAATACATAATCAATTGAGGTGCCATATTACGATCCTTCACTTAAGCAGTAAGTAGGTAGTGAAAAATGTTCTGGAATCAGTTATCGAGTATGATATTAGAGAGCCTTGTAATTAGTAGTGTATCCTGAAATGTATGAAAGATATATACATGTGTCCGAGCACAACTGCTGCAACTCAGTATGTTACATGTAGTGTATGACGGAATGCGCCAAATGTTTTCCGCGCTGCTAGTATCAACCTGGCAGGTGGCCCCGGACAGGTACAATATCAGTTTCTCTTTGCGCACCCATCCTGATAACAGCATTAGGGAGCTCAAGAGGCCAACTTAACTGCCTACTATAGTACTTTTTTGTTAATAGATAGATACTGAATATGTTTCACAAACATTATTTCCAGCTGCATAATTTTGTGTACTAATTATCAGTCTGTTGTTAGATTAAAAAGCTTTACAGTTTATATGTCATAATAAAATCATTAGCCATTCATAATTCATTCTAAAAATTTACGACTGTACATTGCAATTACAAAAGAATATTTTTTCACTTACTTGCTATAGATTATTAACTACTATTTTTAGTGTCGCTGTCACTAATACGTATTTACTAAAAAATAAGATGACTTTAAATATAAGATGAACCCTATACTTTCATGTTAGTCCAAAGAAAAACATAATTTTCCTATAAAATGAGAAGGCCAGAGAAAGTTTGAATCATTACTATTGAAACAAATATTATTTTCTGAGGGTGAGCACAGATTGTTTCAACCATTCTTGATGATTGGGAAAGATGTTTTGTCTACTTAACCAACAGAATACAGTAAAATTTATATGCAATTCAGTAGTAATTAATCAACTTTTTTGCCTTTTTTATTTTACAGGGGATATTAATTTTTTCCTCTAAACTAAAGTGAAAATTTTAGAGTCGTTCTAGATTCAAAGTGGTGTATTTTTAGGTAAATACGGCGTGTCTCTCTCACTCTCTCTATATACATATATATAATTATATGTGTGTGTGTACAGGGCCACCGACAGGGGGGAGGAAAGTGTACATTTGTCCCGGAGGCTTAAGGGGGCCCCGGACGTCCCTTGACGTCTGCAGTTCAGGGAAATCAATACAATATGGTTATTTTCAAAGTATTAACTGAAAACTTGTAAATACCGCAGTATGAGAGTGATAAGAAAATAACCCATTCAAATGACAGTGGCCCTACCTGCCCACCTTCGGATAGGGCATACTCACTATATGTCATTGTCTGACTCGTTGCAAACCACATTACAGAACACTCTACACTACACTCCTAGTCGGGCACGGGCACGACCTACGATAAAAAATAAATCACACTCTGCGGCAATGGGGTTGGTAGCAGTGAAATAGTCGTTAGGTGGGGAGGGGTAAAATGTTTGCTTGCTCGCATCTTCGTGTGGCAGGCCTGGTTCTTCTGTAACAGAAATGAAGCGAATAGAGTAGATGCATGCAGTGGTAGGTCAGATTTCAACGTTCATGGTTGTCACCTGCCGGCTTAAGCGAAATGCGAACTGTGCTATTTAGGCTACCAAAATACTACGTCACTGTCTTTAGCAGTTTATATGAATTACATTTTTGTCTTCCGAGCAGTTTAGCTCAGGTACAATGAGTAAGGAAAATAATTTTATTTTACGTTAGTGAATTTTAAAGCAATATTGATATCGTGAAACAATTGATATTGTAAAACAAAATATAAAAACATTTTTAAATTTTTAAGCTTTTTATTATAGAACGGGGCAGGCAGTCAATTTTAAAGGTTTTAACACCATGCTCGCCATTTTTTTTTACTATTCATGTTAATAACCGGAATACTTCTTAATGAAATGCAATGGAGAAGTTTAAGATTACATTTAAAGTCATACGATGCACAAATGTGCGTATGCATCTATAATATGCCATTCATCTGAAACATAACACCTTGCTTGACTTTGGCTTACTTTCATTATTTGTGATGCTTCAGGTGCAACAATCTAAAGAACTGTGTGGTATAGCTGTCAACTGGTACGTTACCAAGAATAATTAATGTACAAATGGTAACATATTTGTGTTGACATATCTATTCTTAGTTATCGATACTGTGTTACTTTA
>PNEQ01102636.1:14529-71813 GCA_003012365.1 Medauroidea extradentata
TATATATATATATATATATATATATATATATATATATATATATATATACATATATACATATATACATATATAATATATACATATATATATATATCAGAAACAGATTTAATCAAGTGTGTGAAGACACGTATGAAGGGGCCCCCAAAATATGTGCTTGTGGAGGGCTCCGAAATTTCTGTTGTTGGCCCTGTGTTAGTATATATATAGACACACACACATATGTGTGTGTGTGTGTGTGTGTGTGTGTGTGTGTATATATATATATATATAAACTGACTGTTGTTTTAACCAGGGCCGGATTTACCACTAGGCTCACTAGGTCTGGGCCTACACTGCAACTTTTACAGCGGAGCACTTTTAGCAAGGAGAAATTGTGGACAATTTTCTATCACTGTATTTAAAAGTGTGAATGTGGCGACCAGTAAAAAGAAAATTTCAATGGTTTCTTAATTTACATTGTTCAGAGATTATTATATTATTTGCTCCGTGGTCAACCCAGCTATTTTTTTGTCTATGGCCGTTCTTGTCAGTCTGCTCTGCTTCAAATTTAATAATAATAATAATAAATCATTGTGCGGGGTGATATGGTAACTAAATGTGTAGTTATGATTAAATCAGACCGTGAAGTAAATCTAAGCCAAGCGGTGTTGAGTTTAAGGAAAAATTCCAAGCATTACTGCCCTCTTTTCACTTAAAGCTGAGGTAAGTGCACTGTCAACACTGACAACATTTTGCGGACTAGTTCTGACAGTGACATATCGGAATGCAAAGAAGCTGTTTGTGAAATTGGACAGTGTGAGGAAACATTAGAAACTCAATGTCTGATCTAAATAATGCTCTCATATTGGATAACAATATTGTTATCTTTGAAAGAGTTGTGCACTGGGAGTGCATGACTGGTAGTTTTTTTGACATACTCCATTGCAATGCAGATGTTTGTGAAAGAAAATTAAAGAGAATACAAAAACATAAATGAGCAGAGTATGCTTTAGTCGAAAGGACACCCACACACAACATAATATTCCATTAAATGAAATCTGGTAAAAAAACAGGACAGTCAAATAAGAAAAATAAAACAACAAAAACGAATCGTCACCGTTTATGTTCATGTCGGGGTTACTAGTATTTTGTTTTGTCTCATTCATGTGTCATATTTTTGTGGTGTCGTATATTTTATCTGTTTCTCTTGCCAAAGCAGGCCACCTGTATTGTCTGCCGTAGTGTATTTTTTATTTTTGTCATTTTTTTTAAATTTTTCTTTCTTATTTGGCTGTCCTGTTTTCCTGTTTTTTGACCAGATTCCTTTTATGGACTTTTATGTTGTGTGTATATCCTGTTGACTATAGCATACTCAGCTTATTTATGTTTTCATATTCCCTTCAGTTTTCTTTCACAAACATCTGCATTGGAATGGGGTATGTCCAGAAATTTACATCCAGGAATTATTTTAAAATAACTGCATTATAGTATAATTAATACGTATGTCATTATTATTATTATTATTATTATTATTACATAGTGAGAGGACAGAATGGAGTAATTTTTTAATAATGTGGTGTTGATACTGTAATGGGAAAATGACACTACATAGTTGGTACGGGAGGATGGAAAATAGAGGCTGCGGTGGCACCAATTTTCACGGGCCTAGGGCACCTAAATCTATAAATCCGGCCCTGGTTGTAACCAAATTGTTCTTGTATAACTCTCTTAGCTTTTGTAGCTACTGAAGTGTGCACTGTTGTTATTTAAGAGGCAATTGTTAATAAAGGCAATAAAATTTTTAGTGGCAGGCCATTTTGCGGACACACTTGTTGGACGACGATGGACGGTGTTGTCTGTGCGAAGGCTGATGACAAGTGTTGGCCTACTTGGGCCAGGGGTTTTCCTGTTGGCATTCTGCACTGTCGACAACCTCCTCGCTGCTGTTGTGTAAGTCCACGACATATCTGTGTTGCCTGTAGCTGTATAGTCTAATGTGTGACCGTGTTGCTAGTTCAGTGTTCTTGTGCAGATTTGTGTCCATTTCAATGGGCCTGTGTGCCTGCAACTCAGCAGGTCACCTCAGCAATCATGCTGACATTGCCCCCAATCATGCCGGCATCACCTTCGCCATTTCCAACACATTGGTAAGTACTGTATATAATTATGATCTTGATGAAGATACTTTCTTTCTCTGTGCATTTTTTTAAACTGTGGTTTGTAACAGGAATCAAATAGTTAGGGGTGGCCACATTGATTGAAATGTTTAGGAGATACAAAATGGTGACCGTCTGTCAAATTGTCCAAAAGTGATAAATTTGTAAACAAACTGTGGGTCTAAGTAAATAAATACCTAATTAAGTTTTGTGAGTTATTCAGCTTATGTGCATTCTGCTCTGAGAGGATTTTATTATTCCAAGGTTTATTAGAAAAAAATATAATCTTGAAAGGCCTGAGTTTCAACTCTTGTGCGCAAGAATGGATTAACAAGATCGCACAAGAATGGATAACGAAGTTTCAACATAATTTTTTGTCGTGTTTACCGTGTACCCCGGACATATTTTTATTTATTTTAGTGAAAAGGTTGTGAAATAATGTATTTGTAGGCACCATCGTAAGTTGTTATGGTATTTGAATTAACTATAAATAAATTCAATGTTTTTTTACATTTTTGTATTAACTAAGTTAATATGCTATTTTCGGGTTATCCATGTTTCCAGATTATCCGTGCGTTGCGCGGTACCAATTAACATGGATGATCGGAAATTTGCATATCTTTATTTTTACTATGTTACTGTTTTTTAACTGGATAGAATTATGGAAAATATACCATACATTTTTGGGAAATACTGTACACAAATATACATTATTTTAGCTAAATTACACAGTCTTGTACTTGACATTAAAGTTAAGGTACAGTCAACTCTCGATTTTATGACCCCGGGAATAAGAACACACTCGAAGTAACAACCCTTTTTGCAGGAACCGTGGAAAATTGAAAAAATTTGCTTCAAAAAATCTAAAAAAAATTTATACGCATTTAAATTCAAAGAAAATAGGACAATAAAGCATTACATTTATTATGGCCACAAATGGTTGCAATTCTTTTCTCAAAAACTGTACTGCTGCACACTGCGTGTTTGTTCTAAAAATATAGGCCCGTATTGCTTCTTTCCATCCCCCAGCCGGCCAGCACCACGCCCGCCTCTTCCCACCCCCCTGCCTACCACTCCTATAAAAGCAGTTCACTCACCCCTTTTTTCATAGTGTACGCGCCGTTACTTTTTTGCCACGTGTGATTTCTCGTGCCCTTGGATAAGGTAGTCTTTCTTTGTGCTTGTGATATTACAATTTTGATCCGTGCTCTGTTTTCTGGACTTCTCCTAGTTTTAAAATTTGTTGACTTATGCTTTGATTTTTTTTTTATTCTGATTCAGAAACATATTTGTGTTTTTGAACGATTTTAGATGACCTCGCTATTTTTATTGGATTTGAATTTCGGACTTTTATTTTCAACAAAATGACTGGAAAGAGAACATTCTTGACGCTTTGAAGACGTACGAGATCATCCAGGAAGTGGACGAAACCAAGATCACCAAGACAGAAATTGCGCTGCAGCATTGCATTCCGAAGCAGTTTATTAACAATTATCAACTTTTTGATGTTTGTAATTGCTTACTGTTGGTCAAAAAACTGAAACTGAGTATCAAATCCTGCTCCATGCACATTAGTGAAGTGTGTAAAAAAGACTCGTGCAGGGTAGAAGATTATTTTCACACGCCCGGTCGAGCTAGAAGAACTGCAAAACAAAGGAAGTAGTGTTACCATCTCATCCCATCTACTGAGCTAGCCGTAGGAGCTGTGACTAGGTAGTGGTCAAAAGTGGCACAAGTTAGACACGTCGTGTATGTTGTTTTCTGAACTAACCAGTTACCAGGTAGGTCCTTGTGCACACAAATTATCATACACGCGTGTGTGGTCACTTGCTGCTGTAATGTAAGCGTAGACAATGTCCCAGGAGGCAAACAGCTTTATCAAAACGGATATTTGGCCATTAGATGTACCGTTGCCAGCAAAGTTTGTGCCTAGTGTGTCGACGAAAAGTCATATGTCAACCATGACATACATTCATTCAGAATGTATGTGCTTACTGAAATAAATTACTATTTCACTAAACAACATTGCGATAGTACCCTGTAAATAGTTCCGAAGCGCCGACATCGCTGGCACTTAATTTACATTGCAGGCGATATTCATGTTTCATTATCATGAATTCATGCTTGTTGATGTTGAGCTACAGAAAGGTCGTATATGCACTTCCAGAGTATCCATTTATTCCAAGTACGCCATTCTATTGAAAAATATTACTCTTTCGATAAACTTTATTGCTGCATTCTTGCAAATAACATCCCAAAATGGACATTGCAGGCGCAAGAATTTATGTTACCGGCAACGTTCATGATTTATATTGAACTAAATAAAGGTTGTAGATCAACTTTAATGGTATACAGTACTTTCAACAATAATGTGATTGCTTTTCGAAATAAATACTTTTCACTTTATAAAAACAAGTAATTTTTGTGCTAAAAACAAATGAATGCCGATTTAATGATAAAAAGGGGTAAATTTTGACATTTTATAGTTTGGGATTGCTGAAAATTTGTCAAAATTCTCATAACGACTTTATGCCCGGGAACCGTGAAGGGTTGTTGAATCAGGAGTTGACTGTAGTTATTTACCTGGTGGTTGAAGATAGAATTGTATTTTCAAAATACCACACATTCTATTACTATTAATTCAAATCCTTCCAATGTGTTCGAACATGGTTGTTTTAGACTGCTGTATCTTAAATTGTAATAACTGGGTACAAATGAAACTATGATAGAGGCATGCATTGGACTTGGCTTTATAGTTAAGGACCGGTACAATTACAGTTGTACTCCGCAACCACGACAAGCCACAGTTGCCAAGAAATTTGACGTTGTTGCGCTGTTGTCGTAGATGCCGAAAAATCCTATTTCAACTATTAAAAATAAGAAAATACGTTAAGGTGCATTTTTTCTCTTAAGTTCGTGTTCAACTAACGCCAGAAAAAAAGGGCACATTTTTTTAAATTAAATATTTGTTTCATTAAATAGGTGACCTTTTTCTGAAGAAAACAGTGAGTGGAGTCGCCAAGCATGATTACAGCAACTTGTATATAGCAAGGAAAGTTAACTATACGATATACATTTTATTTATATTTTCGACACAGAACTGTTGTTTCACCAAGCATAAACCCTCTCAATATAAAATGAACTGAAATGAACTAAATAGTAAACACATTAAATGTATTCAATCCCCTTCTTTTCTTCACAAATAAATGAAATATAGGTACTGTTTACTGCAGAATAATAACATAACTAAAATACGCCACAAACTCTACACACGATTAGATCATCCATCTTCGCACATCGGATCATAACACAATCCCGGATCTGTGCCGACACGGCCCAACGCACCCTACGGTACGGTCCAGGACTACCACATTAAGTAACATTGTGCAATGCGGCATGGCCTGGTTGCAACTTTTTCCCAAAAGCATACTCACGCAAATTTTGACTTTGACATGCTGTTATGGGGAAAACTATGCGAGCTAAAAATTTTCATGTGAGGTAGTTTCATTTACAAGTATCATCTACAAAACTAGCATTGTTTCAAGTAAATAAAAAATTATGCGTTTTACTCACTTAAACTCTGTTACATTGTAACTGCCAAGTGTGTACCGTACAGTGACATTTTATTTTTCTAGAAACCGTCTGAAGCTTGCCTGTGCACGCTGGCATATTTTTTCCCACATTTCTCATTCCTCTTCCATCCCACCCCAGCCTGTGTTGACAGTTGACACGTTGCCTGCCTAGCGCTTGACCTGACGGCACGCACAGAACTTGGTGTAAACATAACAGATCTTCCTCGACATTATTTGTATACTTCCTTATAAATTTACTGTCTTAGGAGGTTTTTTTCATAAACTGGTGGTAGTGTTGATCCACTGTATAATAATTTTGCTCAGAAAACACAACATACTGTATTAATTTTAATTTTCTGTGTAGGTGTCTCTGGGCGTTTACATGAATAAATATGGTATGTATTTTCATTCTAAAAAATACTGTTATCAGTCTGAATGTAAATTAATAGCCATATAATATTTTTGGATCTTATCACTTCATATTTAAAAATGATGAGTACTGTATATTTTTATATAATTTCTGACTTGTCTTTGGAATAGGCACCTAACGTACGATCGTACAAATGCAACCTTCCGGTATATATTACATTAATGACCATCAAATTTCGAAAATTAATTAAATCAATGCTGAGATGCATATGTAGTACTGTACATACATATCAGGTGTCACAGTTGCTCTGCAGTCGAATTCACTGATGTGGAGGACAGCAGTCTGCCATGGCTAATGCAGTCCAGAGTAGAGGTATGTAGGTCCGGATATTTTTCGGACCTGAATCCGAAACCACTTCCAGCTCTTCGGAACTGATTCCTTCTACCGGTTCCGGCGGACCCGTTGGGTCCGGCTGTCTGGCTGCATGCTAGGCAGTTCGGTGCTGTTCTCATAAAATTCAAAGGAAAATTCAAATGTGTTGGGTACTGAGAATAAAATGAAGCAATCAGCAACCTTATTTTATGCTGATTCCCGGCACTGTCCCCCAATCTGAAACAAAATGTTTTACAGTTTGTCAGAGCCGGGTATAAAAATTGAAAATTGGTTGAAATAGATACGTTCATATGCATACAAAAGTAAGGTTATACTGTTATAACTGCACAAGTCCTGTTCCAGTGGAGAAACTTGTGTAACTATAATTTGCGAATGAAAAACATTGCAGGATGTAGAAATTAAGTTTTATTAAAGATCATGTAATGTTAAAATTTATATATAAGGAAGGGTATTGGAACTGTTCGCAACAGTTCAGTTTCAGACACGGAAACTGAGTTGGAACTGGTTGCAACAGTACAAAATTCGCTGGGCAATCATGTTCATAGTTAATGAGTCCGACATGTAGACTCAATCCAATAACTGTGCACAACAGGGCGAATGGCCCGGATTTTTAAAAATACTTTTTCTGATTACAATTAGGCTGTAGCCCATGAATACATACATTTCCAAACAAAAAGTGTATAGGTTAAGTGAACCATCAAAAAGAAGTGTAGCGTGGAATCACTTTACAGTCCTGAACAAAAATTTGAATTGACATGTATTACTATTTATAAATCGGACAACTTTGCATTTTCAATTACAATACTAGCAGTAGAACAGTTCAGTTCTAGTTCCTCTGTGGAGCTGGACCTGTAGCGCGAGTTTGATTTCATCGAAACATTTCCGTGTATTTGGTTCCCTCTCCCCCGGAACACAAAACTTCACGCGCACACATACCGTTCCCCTCCCTTATCAATATAATTTCTACATTACGTTTCACAATTCCATCTGCCCCCCCCCCCCCCCCCACTCATGTTAATTAAGGATTTCCTCCTTTCTTTTTTCCTTCCCCATTCCTCATTACCAACCTAGTTCATTCAGTTCCAATTTGGTTCCAATTCCACTGTGGAGCTGGAGTTGGTGCACAAGTCAAATTTGATAGAAACAGTTCCAGCATACTTGGTTCGTGTTACCACTGTCGGGTCACGAAGCTGCGTATCCACCATCTACCTTCCCCTCCCCTCATAATTATTCACACCCACTACTTTTCTTGTCTCCTCCTCTTTCCCTTCCGCACCCGTGGAATCACGCATCATAATTCTGTCCACTTCCTCCCGCCAGTTTGCAACCTGCCATTTCAAGTCTGAGCGGATTTGGTTCCATTTACAATGTGAAACTACATCCACCACTCCGACGAGTGATCCAGTTCCGTGGTTCCGTATCCATCCAGACCTACACACCTCTAGTCCAGAGTCTCACATGACATTAGTTTTAAGCTTGGAGTTGTTTTGACAGTTACACATTATGACGCGCTGTCACCTGTAACATTTCACGAGTTCATTTACATCAATGAAAGGCAAGGGGGAAAAGGATGTTTTCTACATATTGTAGACAGTTCCTGTTTTAAACACACTGGAACAAAATTTTGAACATATTGCATTATGCATGTATGTACAGCAACTACTTACTGGAGTGGAATGTACTGGAAATAAATGCAGACGTTACACTGAAACGGCACACACAGTTCATACTATTGATGAGGGAGGTGGTGCAATGGTAACACATTGGACTCAACATTCAAGCCTGGCCATACTTATTTAGGTTTTCTACAGTTTCGTGAAATCTCTGAGTCATTATATGAACGTTACTTGAAATAAGCTGTAGTACTTTTAACAGTGCTTACATACGAATTTCAATAGTATATTCTGAGGCAACTTTATGTGGTGGTACTTAGGCTCTATTTCACTCATCACAGTGCTGACGGGCAGCTTGTGATGCGATCTAGCTGCTCGTGGGCGAACGTGCTCTTACTCAGGGTTTCGTTGGGTTCAAAAGGTGGATAGTTCTTGCATGGCCAAGACGAAAATTAAAATTCAGCTTAACTACATTATTTTATTCTGCTCAAAAGTTGCCACATCTCCCGCCATTTTTTACACAGACTTTACACAGTCATCAATCACAAACAGAAACGAAACCAAACAAAAAAAAAACATATTATGGCAGAGAATCATACAAACTTAATACTGGCCGTGAACAAGAGAAGGAAATGAAACAGATCATAACGTGGCAAAGCTTAAGTATTTTGAACTGCCGTCAGGCCTTTCAGTAAGCCACGCCACACTTTACAGAACTGCCGGTAAGATTAATTCTACCCGTAAATTTCGCAAGGTTCTAACAGCATCCTATACGTTTATGTTGTAGAACATTGTAGAAAAAATTCTAGAAATTATCCAGCATTCAACTTAATAAAATTTAACATTAAAGAATGTGAAAAATTACCCATTCCAAAGGGCCAAACCTGATAGGTTTATAATAAATTAAAATGGCCTAGACCTTTGAATAATTTCCTTTACTTCTTTATACAGAACTGCAAGCAGAGAATTTAAATGTGATATCCAAACGTGATTACGGTATAGTCATTATTGTTTATCCGGACCCGCTAGAAGTTCAATACACTTAGCACCCTGTTACCCAGGTGGTTTCCCACCTAACAGCACCATGTTTACCTCTTAATTAATTTACATTACATGGAAAACAAAATTACAATTGTTAGTACGAACTGCTCTGAGGGCATTTTCTGTGCTCCAGGTAAGGTAGCCATGTAGTGATCCAAATTTCTTTGGTGGTGATCCTTAACACACTACCCTATTACACTAGACCCCCGATTTTACGAACCTTGGATTTAATAAAAAATAAGAAAATTCTATGACAAAAAAAATATTGTAAGGAATTACATTGACAATGATTTTAAAATATATTATCTAATTCATGGCACTGAAATATAAATTGTAGAGTTGCAGTTATTATTTGGTATGTCACAATATTAAAAATAAAACCAAAATAGTGAAAATCTGTTAAACAATACAGCAGTAACAGCTTAAAACTCGCGCGCTGCCACTTGTGCCAAGTCGGCCGACCTACTGTCTTGGCAACTACGACGTATTAGAGTCAGAATGGAGACCGTACTACAGATTGGCGCATGTGCATATGCTCATTTAAGTGTAGTACTGCCTCCTTCTAGGCTATTTCTCCATGTCTCCAGGTATTAAAACAATTAACTTGACGCTGTCCGTTACTGTGTGTCGTAAAATGTGCATGATTTCACAAGCAAGAGCGAGCACGATGATCGCACTACCTATCAAACATGTGTAGAAACATTTGTTTCCATGTTGGGTATATCGAACTTTGGAAATGAATACAACGTTCGTGTATTACGTAATCCCGGAACTACTAATTTATTTTTTATGTAATAGATTGGCTATGAAAACGATTATTTGTAACCACTTATACATGTAATGTTCAACGTTTTTAGGTAAGAACTTCACAAAATGGTGTTTTTTGGCTTGTTGAACGTTGGTATGTGCTACGGTGCTGCTGTCTATCCACTATTATGTGAATGTTTGTACAGTTGCACTATCTGTCCTTCCTGCATGCTACTTCTATCAACGTTCGCATCTTTGTTCTATGGACGTTCGTGTACTTGGTATCAAACATAAAGGAATTGTTTTGATGTTAAGTTATATAAAACAGTGCAATAAATAAACACATCCATTTTTTCCTTCTTTCTTTTGTGAATAATTTATAAGGGCATTGTGCGTTTGTATGTAATGAATGCCTACTTTTTCCGATGCTACGTACAGAAGTCGGGCTATTCACTTGCGAGAAGGCGCTCTGTTTTCTTGTTTTTTGGGGACGACAGTCGGTCATACCTACTGTTTAGCGGTGTTATTTTGATCGTAAGACGTCTGTCTATTGATACAAATTTATATTTCAACAATCACTTGCCTTATTTTTTGGTTAAATGCTACGGAAATCGGGCTGTTCGCTCACAAGAAGGCACTCGGCAGCTCGATTTTCTTGTTTTTTTGGTACCAAGAGTTGGTCATATCTACAGTTTAGCGGTGTTCTTTTGATCGTAAGATGTCTGTCTATTGATATAAATTTATATTTCAACTATCACTTGCTTTATTTTTCCGTTAAACGCTACGGAAGTCGGGGCCTGGCTAGAACCACTTGGCAGAAAAAAATGCAATTAAAAATTTTTAAGCTGTTGTTGGGGGACTGTTATCGATTTTACGAAGGTAGCAATTTTGCAAATGTGATAAGTAGAACCGTGAATATTCGTTAAATCGGGGGTCTAGTGTACTAGACAATTGTTGACCAGTTACTGGGTCTTGGGGAGTTGGCAACTATTATCTAAACACCAAGACAAAAATAAAGGGAGAAAGAGAAGAAAAAAAGCTCCTGAGAGCACACTGGTCGCTTCATATTTAAATTTCAGATTAAACATGAAGGACTATATTGCAAACAGCATAGCTGGAGTTAAACCCTCATTGTTTAAAATATTAACAAGCATTGCCCCATACTATAATGTTTACCAATTAAAAAACAGTGTGTCTACAGCACAGTGTAAAAGTTTTATTTTTCGAAAAATCACTTATGGTTGCCAGCTTTTGTCAGCACACTCTCTGCGCTACATACCACTGGAGGCTTTCCAGATTATTTTTCATGTTAATTTGGGGACCTGGTTCTGTTTCAAATAGTTCCTCTAACACTTGTAGAGTGTTTAGACAGGTGTCCTTCGAAGGCTGCAGTCTTGGTGGTTCTTCCTAACTTTCCCCCTCGTCTGATTTGTCATTTTGTGTGATTGAATCTTCAACGCTGCATTACCCCCAGACTGCTACATAATCTACTACGCAATTGCACAGAGCAATGTAAACACGTGATAAGGCAACATGCTGAGGATTGACTGGTGGTTCAAGCTGCGGTGTGGACGATGGACCAGGCTGGGGTTCGGTGTCACACACATCCATCATGTCGGGGCCATCAACGTCTTCCTCAGCATCTGAGAGAGCGGATAAGGGGGCTTTGTCACGACAAAGTGGGCGTGGCAGAAACAATTGCAGATTGTTTCTATGCTGATATTGTCCCATACACCTGCAAATTTTAGGCATTGCAATAAGGTTCCACTTCTTCATGCCCCGACCAAGGTCAAGGTTTCTCACCAGTCATGCTACTCGCCAACTGGAGTAATGTGTCTTCACAGAGAGTCAAACGCCTTGATCCACTTAGTGAATACTAATGTTGTCATCCTTGCATTCTTATTGAAGTCGTACAGGCATAGGAGTAACGTATGACCCTTGAAGGCATGAGTCTTTTGGAACTTCCCGTTGACAAGTGGCTTCATCTTGTCTGTGCCATCCATGTTGGCACAGAAGAGAACAGTCAGCACTCTTCACTGTTCTTGCCACCCGTTAATTTCTACTCCCTTACTGCAAGTGTTCGGCTTGGTAGCAGGTCATAAAACATCCCTGCTTCGTTCACGTTGTGTACATTGCATGGCTTATAGCACCTGAGTATTGTGTGCAATACAGGCAGCCAATTATCAAAGGCACCTGCTGGCACCGACTTGCTTTCGCCACAGATGTCGTGGATGATATGATGCGACGTTTCTTAAACCTGTCAAGCCATTCCCTTCAAACGTGGAAGTTTTCAAAATTAATTTTAATGTGAACATGTCAGCCTTCGCCTGGATCATGGGGACACTAATCTGCACTCCCTGTGCCCTCTGCTCTGTGAACCAGTCGAACACAGCCTTCTCCAAATCAGAATCGTCATTTTTACACTGTGTCCTTCCTTCTCCACAGCTTTAACAATTGCTTCTCTGTTCTTAAGCATAGCAAACAGTGATGAAGTCTGGATGTTGTGCTGCTGCGCAACATCAGATTTTGTCACCTTCCCCTCTTTCACTTCCTTTACAATCTCTTACTTCTCCAGAATTGTCAAAATTTTATGCTTGTTTCAACTCATCTCGTGAGATGAGTAGTTGAAGTACTGTCCATTATATGTTAGAGGGTCGTCAACAAATTAAGCGCAAAACTAATAACCAGAACCGTAAATAAAAACATTATTCAATACAATCGCCAAAAAATATAGTTAATAATCAGTCCAGTCGGTTTCAAGTGCAATCCGTAGTTTAAATAAAAAAAACGTATAAAGTGTTCCACAAAATGTAATGTAATCAAAATGTAAACTCTACCGAAACCAAAAACAAACACACAATCCTAACTCACCAGGTGTGTGCGACAACTGTATTGTTGCAGTAGATTTGCAAGTTTTTGAAGTTTTTTTGCCAGATAGTTTTTGCAGTTGTGTCTTATCAATTTATAGTATCTACACATAATCTAGTATAATATTGCTGCATGCTTATGAAAACATTGTAAAATAAACTTTTCTACTTGAGATTTCTTGCATTTTGCCCAATTTTCTCCCATTTTTAAATATTTAAATTTGTATTTTTTGATGGGGATTGAGAATCTTGTCGTAGTTGCACTTTCATTGTTTCTGATGTCGTAGTTATAGAGTTCAACTATATGGAGTCAACTCTTTGCTCAGGCATTTCACGGACGAGAAGCATGCATGCTAATTGCCTATTCACTGGTTTACGCATTGTACAGGTGTAGATCAAGACAGAAGTAGTGGAGATCAATCTTCCCGGATCTAATTTTAATTCAGAAAAGTCATGCCACAAGCTATTGTCATGTGCCAAAACTTTATAAGTGTATGTAGGCTCACATGTTTGACTAAAGGAAGACATTGCAGAACGATTTACTGAGTGTCCAAGATGCATCCTAGATGCCCGTCTGTGTTCCTATATGTTGAGGGAGAAAAAACTTTAAGACCGTCTATACTGAATAATTAAGCGCGACAGAAGACAAGGTCATTGTCTGCAGAAACGTACACGAGTACACTGCAAATAGTAATGGCCGGTTAGCCTGTTCTGTCATTAAATAAGACCGGGAAATAGTCACTGCAGAACAGTTATGTGCAAATTTCATTTGCTAAAATAATTTACTCAGTGATCATGTAAATATCCTTCATGATTGTTAACTGAGATTTATAGACTCTGTTTAATTGCATGCTTGTTTGACTTTATTTTTTTATGGTTGGATTTTGATTTGGGTTGCAATTAGAACTGATTGGATTGTGTGCTATTATATTAGATTATGATTTTATTTACAGAATTATTAGTTTTGTGCTCGATTTATTGCAAATCTCGTACATTTACCAACCACGACTTGGACTCTTGATTTAACAAGCTGAGTTGAACTAAGTGGAAAATGTTGACACTTCTGAAGAAGACAAAATTAGCTATGGCACAGCAGTGTAGTGTACCAACAGTGAGGAGGTTATTGATGCTTGATAGGACACAGTTTCACTCTCAAAGACATCTGGTTTTAAATAATGTGTTACATTATTTCTATTTATGGTGTAGGTGATTAAAAACAGCTATAATTCTGCCCAGAGAAACAACAATATTTGTAGGCCATATTTTAACAAAAAAAGAAATTAACAGTTATCAGTTACATACATAAAGAAAAACATCTTTGGGGGCATGAGTGACTGACAGTGTAAAAATATGCATGTACTGCTGCCGTCTTCAGGCACCCCCTCCCAAAAACCACGTAACCATTTTTACTTAAACATATGTGGCTAGCAGGTGAGTGCCATACATCAAATCTTTTCCTTGTGATAAGTCTATTCTCCGTTCACTCTAAGTTGAGTTTTAGGATAAACAAAGCAAATTATAAACAAACATGTTCATTGGCTGCCGACCGCGTGCACCGTGATCTTGCATAAGAAATAGTTCTTTGTTATATGTCGTGTACATATAAATTTACTACTCCATCACTTAATAAGAGAGTTTTATTAACAAATATCTAAAATATACAGACGTTGCAAACACAGTCTACGATGCTATATGTTTATTACTATAATTATGGTTAGCGGACGACACGTCTGTACAGTTGGTTCACGAGTTATTTAACGACTGACGTACTATTAAACGTACGAGTTTCTTGGTACACTTGCCAGTATTTAGAGACGTACGATACTCTGAAAATACCAAAAGTTTAGTTCAGTAATAATAACCACGGTAAAAATAAGTCAGAAATATCACAATCATATGTGTTATATTTTTTAAAAAGTATTTTTGGACATTAACGCATCAATGTTGTGGCTACTGCGATTGGTTTCTCCGCGTATCCATTTTCCGTTTCAGTTCGTCCGAACCAAAATTCCTTGATCTATTTCGTTCCGTTCCCGCGTCTGTTAATGTTTACATCACATGCGGGTTAGGTTATGTGACGCTGGACGTGAACAGTGAAAATGTGTTGCATGGTTTTCGAAACGTGGATATATGTCTTCATTACTAAACAAACTGCGGTGATGTTTATAAGGCAAGAATAAAAATCTCGCATAACATTCTTTACAATAAAAAAAATAACGAATATGTGTCGTGAATTATCGACAGAGTGTTTGGTGATTTATAAAATGTAATTTTTCAAAACGAAGTACAAAATTATCCAGGAGGGCTTTAACGTAAGTTCAATCACATTTTGTTGACAACTTTTTTCTGTATGTAGTACCAAATTTTTGTTACGGTAGTACCAGAATATTTGAATACGATCGTTAGTCATGGCTTGATGATTACAATTAAATTTTGAAATGCACATGATGTCAATATTTTTATCAAGTTTTTATGTAATTTTTGTTTCCGTATGTCGATAACACGTACAAAATTTTCACACAGTATTGTTTTAATATATAGGGCGTTGTTTCCTGTGATGCAGACTGTACACAGTTTTATCGGTTGGAAATAGTACGTCGGCACGCTGCACAAATTGAGCCAAGTAGAAGCTAGCGAAGTGCAATAATATTACGTTATTTGTTTACTTCAGAACTCAACTTAGAGTGAACGGAGTATAGTAACTTGTATAGTCTGGTGCAACTTTTTTTCCATTTTCTAAGTTATAAGCACACGTATTAGTACATGATACAAGTGCGTTATTATACAACAGCATTCAAAACTCTCATAAACATTACCGACATCTAATTAAAAAAGAATGTAAAGGGCAGGCAGAGTTGGAGTATCGTGGTAAGAAATCATCCATGCTTGGGCGTCAGGCGACACTGATGAGTTGAAGCGACTAGACAAGGAAGGCAGGGATGGAGACAGAAGCTGTGGCAAGGCTGTTCTCTTTCTCTGCCACGCTCGTGCTGTACAGTTACCAGTGTTGCCAAGTACCAGCAATGCGCTGACTGAAGATGTTCCCTGGCGTGACTCAGGCATACTAGTAATGGCAAACCAATATACCTCACTGGCCTCCGTGCTGTCGTTATGATATCCGGTAATAATTATGGGAATACATTGAATTATATTTTCCTAATTTGTTTACAGAAACTTTCAATCGTGCTAATATACTCCAAAATATGGTACTCGCCACTGACATTTTTTTAAACACTTTAGAATGGAGTGGAAGGTATTACAGGCTTGTCTGATACTAGTTTCTTCAGAAGAAATATGCCTATTAAATGAAATATTTTTTTAATTTTTAAAAATGAAATATTTTTTTAATTTTTAAAAATGAAATATTTTTTTAATTTTTAAAAAACTTGTCTGTTTTACTCCAGCGACAGTTAAAATACAAACTTAAAAAGTAAAAATGTGCTAATTTCTGTATTTTAATTTTTGAGAGGATTAAATAGGGGAGTTTGGCAACCACATCGACGACGCAGCTATGACAAATTTCTCATTTCACAGTTTGTCGTAATGTGAGGTTCTGCCATATTACTAACAGTATTATTCTGCATTGTTTCAATTTTCTATTATGCCAGTTGTTAAAAGCACTTACATGCTTAAATGATTTTGAAAAACAAATGCTTGGTTAGATTTATGCTAAACAACTGAAATGTTACAGTTCAGGAATTAAAATTAATTGCTTAATAACCTTCTTAATTTTGTTCTCTTTGTTGGTTATGTTGTTGGTTTTTTTTTAAATAGCTTTTTAGTTTGAAAGTTAATTATTTAAATCTGTAATAGATGAGGAAAGACAGGGTGAGTGTTGACTAAACTATGTACTTGACAGTCGTGTGTGATGTACTTACGTCTGCTATTGATGTGACCGGTGTCATAATTTTAGTAAATTTTGTGGATTTTGGTTTACTTATAAATAAATGGTAATAACATCACAACTCCAGTTTTGCAATAATGTTTGCGCTGAAGAATTTATTTAATAGTAATTTATTAATTCGTACATATTCATACAAATTTAAACATGAATAAATGTGATACATAACTAGGTATTACTGTGTATATCTAGCTTATACTGTACTTTGAAATTTTGAATGAGATATGTACAAAATGGTATAAAATATTGGTCTTATTATAGATGAAAGTAACAATATTGTGTGTAGTTTTAAGCCACACGTATAAAAATTACCACGACAGGAATTAGATTGTACACGTGAACAAGTGAATGACCGTGTTCTTGAATGTTGTTATGCAGCAATGTAAAGTTTTGCTTTCAGAATTCTTTGTTTCATCACTAATTTCTTTTTGTTTTAATTTATTTTCTTGTCCTTTTCGTCCACTTTTAGAATATTTGTGCTGTAGATGTCTTGCTTGTAGTTGACTGTTTCAGTAGTACGTACTCACAGTAGTCTTTTGAAATTATTAGTGGAGTTAGAGTTCTTTTTTTTCCCCCACAGATGTTTTTAATTCATGCTTGCTATTATACACAAAGTTTGGCTCTATAACATGGTTGAGCAGATGTTGTCATTGGCGGTGCACAGGCAACCATCCCTGGCATCTTGTGTGGTCCACTGACGGCTGAGCTGGTGACAACATCACATGGCCGTTGGTTCCCTGTGTTTGTACTGGCGGCTGGCGTCAACTTCACTGGTGCTGTCATCTACTACAGTCAGAGCTCTGCGGCTCAGGTGCTGTAGAAGTTGTTTGTGCTGTCTGGTGGACATTCTTTGAACTTTGGTGTCCTCATTTGTTGACAAGAAAAACAATTTATGTTGTCATACATTTTTTTGAGAGATGTATTTATTGTTTTAATTAGTAAGGAAATGTTCTGTGGGAGTAAAAAAAGTAATGCTCCCATTTTGTCATATGGGGATTTCTATAAAATATGTACTACCAACAGTTTGTCTCCCACTTCATGCAGCTGAAACTAAATCTCTGATTCCATGTTGTAAAACATTAGGTTGCAAATTGTAACCGTTTTTTGTGTGCACTCATTTACCTGAATCCAAATACCCATTTACATATAATTTTGTAAAACTTCTTTGAAATTCAGTTGTAAATAAATGTAAATCTGAAGGAAACAGAATCTCTCTCAACACAGTAATTTACTGGTTTCACTGTTGGTGCAATTGTCCATACACAATAGGCAGTTATATCAGGGCCGCGTTCCATTACAGCTGAAATCACTGAGTTTACTGAGATTCTGTCATCAGTATCGAGATGGTTTCAGTGATCAGTGAAAAAAGTGTTTGTGAGAATAGTTTTGGAACGATCAGCAATACAGTAATACAAGAGGTTGTAAATATAAACAATAAAGTTAATCAACTGATAAGAGAAGCAATGTAGCTTAAACACAATTGATTAAATTGTATAATATCCAAACAAGTGGGTAGTTTACGAGTGCACAGTCATTCTAACCTCTTCTATTTATAAGTATGTATATTTATATACGCTTACATACAGTTATTTTGACCTTGTATTACTTAAGTTAGATTGTTGTGCATGTCCCACAGCCACAAAAATCCTGTAATTATATCATTCAGCCTTTGTAACAACTAAGTTCTTCACTCACGTTTAAAACTCCCACCATCACTTATTTAACGGACACTACACAACCTCTGCGGCTCCAGTAATCTCAGTACTCGTCTAGCCTCACACAGGATGCTCACACAAAAGAGCTTGAAAACAACTTATAGTGGTCTTAGCAGTTTCAGAACTGCTGCTGACGTTGCTGAAATTACTGAATCATTAAAATCAGGAGTAACTCATTGAAATCAGCAGTAACGGAATGCGGCCTAAGTAACCTAATGGGACTCAGGTATATCTGCTTAGTTGTGTTACCGTTTTGCTCGGTCACCAAGTTAAGGTCTAAAAGCCAACAAGAAATTCAGGGTCTTATAATTTAGTTGATGCTTGAAAACCTTTCGTTACTGTATGACAAAATACGTGAATTGACAGTATAGGAAACTACATCCTTTAAACTTTTACCTTCTAGTTTTCTTGCAGCGTTTGTAAAAAATTTTGAAGGCTTTTAAACACAATAAATGATAAATGTTGTTTGGCAATAAAAAGAGTAGTGTATATATACACACACACATACACCATATTTACTCGCATGATCGTCGTACCCATTTTTTGAGGTAATGAATTTGGTATTTAAGATTATCTCCATAATCATTGTACTCTAATTTATTGACTGCAACTGAGGCGCGATCGGCCGGCATACTACTCTCGCAAGAGTTAATATGGGTACAATAAATGGAACAGCTTGCTTTCATGTGGCGTGTGGTCCAGGTTTCACCAAATAGGCGCTTATCATTTGTCCATCATTGAGTAGCATGTCCTAATTGGCCGTGTGGGAGGAAAGAATGTGAGTGGAAAGTACCGGTAATTGCAGTATGTGAGGAAGTTTATTTTGTGAGAATATGGGTAAATACAATTTGTATACAGCCACTTTTAAGTTGCGCGTAATTGCATTTGCTGAAGAGCTAGGAAATCGGGCCACGGAAAGGGAATTTTCAGTAAAAGAAAAACTTATTTGTGACTGGCGAAAACAAGGAGACAAATTGAAGAACACAAGTTCATCTAGGCGAGCTTTCCAAGGGCCTAAGTGTGGGAAGTTTCCTGAAGTGCATGCGCATGTGACTGAGTACATTCGTGAGTTACGAAACAATGTGTGCAGCATTTCTCTAGAAATTATCGTGTGCAAGGGTAGAGATGAAGTACGTGCGTAGAGGGACCTGATGCATAAGAATCTACGTAGTTCAGACAATGAATTTCTAAAACACATGCAGTCTGAAATGAATTGTAAATAAATATTAGGTACGTATACCATGTACCTAGGTATTAACTTCTTTAGTTTAACGTTTTCAAGCGATTTTGTAAAAAAAAATTTACAATTTTTTTTTATTTTTCTTTTCATAATGATCACACTTTTTTTTCCCCTGTAAAATTTGCTAAAATTGCTGCGACGATTATGCGAGTAAATATGGTATATGTATAGACACACACTTGACCAGATATTTCGGGTTGTAAATAAGTTCTTACACACACACAGATATACTATTATACGTACGTGTGTGTGTGTGTGTAAAAACTTATTTGCGACCTGAAATATCTCGGTCGAGTGTCTGAAGGGGTTAACCATAGATAGAAACACTAGCAAATTTTAAATTTTGTGTCTCTGTTTCTTATGGTGGTAATGAACAAATTTATTAATTGACTGACTTTCTCTTGAGCAAACATTATGAGCATGTGTTGCTGTACATAACGTAAAGCTAAACCAATAATTTATATTTATTACTATGCCTTGTTTAAAAATGTGATTATTTGTAAATAAAAAATATTTGAAACAAGTTTTGTACTAGGGATTTGACTTTATAATTCATTTCATTCAATTTAATCACGGATAGAGCAAGGCTGTGTTCTCAAATTGCGTTTTCATTTCAATTCATAACTAACTACATGTAAAACTAAAACTACCCAAAAAGCAATATGTTACTGCAGAAGGAATAGTTTTTCAATCAGTGTGAGCTGGAATCATAGTTGATGTCTCTTGTTTCGCCCTATCCATGCTAACTTGGTGACTTAATATAATATACAATAGCCAAATGTGTACTTAGCACATTCAGGGCAGTCGGATTTCAGCATGCTGGAAGCATTGTTTAGTCACACAATTATTGTTTTATCATTGTCAATGTTGAATAATTCAGATGTCGCATGTTCAGATTTTTACAAGAAATTTTGCAATGAAGAGGGTTGTTAATTTCTGCCAAATTGGCCTCCTAGACAGCGGATAAAAAATCCGCCGAAAACACTCCACAATAACTGACTGAAAGAGTAATGTAAGATGGCATCCTTGATATGTTTTAATTTTAAATTATATAATTCCAAATTATTTTTTTAGTACTTGTAAGAAGAGTCATGTAAATTTTTTTGTGGATGTAAATACATATGTGCAGTTAATGGTTTGTGTATTATTTAATTCTCGCTACAATACAATCCCATTGTTACAATCCTTCACAGTTTCTAAGAATAGAGTTGTAAGAAAGGAGGGGTCATAATACAGTGAAATCTCAGTACTAAATATTTCAGTTTTAAGTACTTTACATTATAAAGTATATTTACTGGAACCTCTACAGAAAGTTTTCCATTAAATAACTGTTCAGTATAAAGTATTTTCAGTATTAAGCGTAAAATTTCAAGTTCCCTTTGTATACTTTGTAACAAGATTTCATTGTATATTTTGCCGATTTTGACTCACTTGCTGCTATCACCTATCCTATACTTCAAATCTTGCTATTTTCCACCTAAAATTTGTATTCATTGATCTTTGGTGTTAAAAAACGTATTAAAGAAATGATAGTTCATTCAATAGCCATATGTCTCCAAAAAAACCTGATCAGTATATGTTTATCATCCCCTTGTTTCCAAGAGTACCAAATGGGTTGTGTCCATATTTAATTACCACTTGCATAAAAATGATAATATAGTAATGGACGATTATAATAAAAATTTAGAATTCTTAAGAAATTAATTGTGATGAAAATAGTTCATATGATCATGGGGTCAATATGGGACGGTTGTCGAGAGATAGCCCCATTTGAATGTAAACATTGATAAGCTCTAAAATTACTGTTATTGTTTATCTGCAGTTATGTTCCTTGTTTCAGTTACATAGAAATTTTAATACAAAATGAATAACATACTAATTGTTTTTTTCCATAGCTGTAATAACAAGATTACAATACACAACCACTTTGTTTCTTGTCATGTCAAACACTACGTTCAAGTTCACAGTCCATATTAGTTGGTTAGCTTTGTATGTAAACACGTTTCAATGGCTGCCTCCTCGATTGTGACATGACCTGTCACTGCAAAGTTGACAGCTACCACCCTTTGTACTGCAGAAAATCACTTCCATACAGCCAAGCAACCAGAGCCAAACACATATGTTCAACCGAAGACGATCTGAATACACAGTATGACCAAATTGCAAGAGCATTTATTGACAGACAATACCCCAAACCCCTAGTTGACAGTCAGATTCAGCGAGCCATCTCTAACAAGAGACCACAGACCCGAGGCAGCATCATTGAAAGCCTCTACAAACTCGAGACCATCCTCAACTGTGGGCACAAAATATTTTCTTCTTCACTACTTACTCACAACCTGTTTTCCAAACCCCTAAGACTGGTTTTCAGATGACCTCCAAACCACCGCAACAAACTGGTGCACCCCAAACTACCACCCAGCCCTGTTTTCAGCACAATTTACATACCCAGAGATTCCCATCCCTGGAATAGCCCTCGCTGTTGCACCTGTGCAATACATAAGTCCTCCACATCCTTCCATAGCAGGGTTACCCAATCACACATACCAAATTCAAGGTAATTTTAGCTGTGGGACAAAAAACTTTATTTACCAACTACAGTGCACGCAGTGGCGATGCTGAATACATTGGCCTCACCACGAACGCACCAAGACAGAAGATGAATGGCCACAGGGTCGATACCAAGCAAGCAGTAGCCAGTTCTAGTCTAAACCTTCAAGATGAACCCGTTGCTGCACGTCAATCTCCCACAAACTCTCTTTTGATGCCTGTTACAACATCAGAGTGGTGAGAGCCTTACCACCTTTAGACAATAGTGCAGAACTGAGGCACTGGGAACTAGCCCATCAGTATATCACAAAATGCAGACAACCACCATTTCTCAACATCTCATAACTTTCAAATTTCCCACCACACCCTAGTCCGTCCCTTGGCTGCTAGGTGTGCTAGTTAACAACCACCGCTTATCACTCGCCATACTGCAGTGCACAGTCATTTGCCTGGCCAGTTAAACGTCACAACTGCGCAAAAAATTTGTTCGTCTGTGTTTTGTATTCTCCCACCTGCAAGTTCTTGTGCAGTTTTGTCTACATGTTTTAGTAATTATAAAGTAATTTTTTAACATGAATAAAATATTTTGTAACAAAACATTGTTTCAGTCTTGGCAACTACTGATAAGTAAAATCAACACTGTCAGTAGTTCAAGTAATTATGTAAATAATTTATTTTCTCTCTCTCATTGATTGTTGCAACATGAAACACACATTCTGTAGCTGTTGTTCAGAAAGTGTGCACGAACTTATAAATCCTCTTATATTATGAATGCATTTGCAGCTATCAATTTTGACGTTGAGGTACGTGACTTGAAACAGACAACCACAGTGGCTACTCTACCCAGCACTTTCACGTACAGTTTAACTACCTATTTGCTATGCGTCAATGCCCGTAAGTTTCGTTTATGTGATTAGTGTATGACGTTTTAATTCCTTTTAGCTTTATGCTGGTGGATCTGTACTGTATACATAGAAACCTCTTTATTGAAAGCCTCAAGGAAGAGGAAGTTTTTTTTGTATTAGTAAGATTCACAGTTAAATGGTGTTAAAAAGAATTATATTAACCCTTTAACATCAGAGACCCATGACCTTGAGGCCGGGAGCACGATCAGCCAGCTGAGCCACCTGTACGGGCCTCTTCTGCCTGCGATCCACTGATAAGCCCACACTAACTTTGTCTGCAGTACTTACGGAATTGAACATAATTCTTGTGTGTTCTTTTTTCGTTTTCTACTGAACACATTCATAATAATCACATTATGCTTGCTTTGATTATAATATTATTTGTGTATCGTCAGCAGTACACAGCAAAACCAGTTTAAAGAATATTTTTTGAACATGTACAATAAATTCTGACCTGCAGTGTACAATAATTTATCATTTGCTGTGTACTGTGAGGTGGTCCACCCACCCACTTAGGCCTTATTTATTTCTTTTATTGTTATTTGTATTTTGTTTATTTCCTTTTGCATGATTAATTGAATCTGCTATTATCTATTTAATTACCTTCAGGTATTGTTGACAGAAGTTCAGCAGGGTAATGTTTGGTCTTTACCAGTATCAGTATTGAAATTATTCAATTTTATATTTAATCTAGTTCATTTAGGTTGTTGTTGCTTTGTGTTTTAATTTTAATTTAAGATATTCATGTACAGCAGTTTTGACTAACAATAATTGTACTTTAACTTCAGGCTAGGTATATTGTTGACAAGTTTGGTGTAACAGCACAGGTGTGCCTACCCAGAGCCTGGAATAGCTAAATTTAGATTTCTACAATTTTTTTCTGCTTTAACTTTTCACTAGAGCGCACGTGCGCAGCTTTAAGTTGAGTGTGCAAGAAAGACAGTAATATGTTTGCACGGGCCGGTGTGGGCCAATCAAAAGACACGCAGCTTAAATTATTAAAATTTATTTGGTAATTCAAAGTATAATCATGTTTCAGAACGAAATATTTTTGCTTCAGATTTAGATTAAAAATATAAAGATTGTAATTTTTCATTGTATTTTTAGTATAGTTTTAGTTTTCTGTCCGTTTTTACTTTGATGTGCTGGGTGGCTGCCAGAGGCTCTGCAGGGAGAGAGCAAGCTTCGCAGGTGTCGGCCATTACTTTCTTGGTGCTCGAACTCGAAGAAAGATAGTTGTGCGGGATGGAATGTCTTGTGAGCGTGATAGAGGTGGTGGAACAGCCATGGGAACTTGGAGATAATTTTCATTTTCTCGCTTTCAATTTGTAGCCGAGCCGAGGGCCAGTGTAACGTGACTAAAACTGTGTAGTTTTTTTATTTGAGTTTTCGACAAATTTCCTATTGGGTCAGAGCTATTCTCTCCCGGAATCGCCATCCAATCCATTACATTTTGGTGCCGTAACCAAGATTAGTAAGACGGTGTAACTACTTCTACTCACCCATAACATTTTTTTATACCGTGACCAGGATTAGTAAGGCGATGTAGCTTCTTCAGCCGACGCGTTACAGTACCATAGTAGTTTTATCAATAAACCTCTTCATTGATGAAAAAAAAAAATTTGCTTTGTTTTAGGTTTAGTTGCTAAAAAGCCAGCCTTTAGAGTACACAAAATATTTACAATATAACTAATGAATCAGGATAACAGGAATAAACACATCATTTTTACGATCTTGTATTCAAATACTGTATTTAATCTAGGGATGTGTGAATATTCAAAATTTCGAATATTTTTCGAATAGTAAATTTGTATTATTGGAATTTTCAAAATACCAATACCAGATTCCTAAATTTCGAAGTATTCGAACAATTTCAAATAGTGAATTTTAAACTATTTCTTAAAGTAATCTGAGGTGATAATGACTATTTTATACTTACAAGCATAATATAATTTACAGAATTTACAGTTTTTGCTGATATTTAAATATTAAAAGTAAATATAAGGAAAAGAATTTACATTCACTGATATTTACAACATAAATATGTACATATTTACGTGTGACGTCACATTCGTGACCACAGATATACTCACGCAGATACTTTGCACTTAAAGCATCGCGATACGCGCTAACGGAAACATCTTGATTATATACAAGATGGCGGGTCACGGCCGTGGTGTAGACATCATTTTCAGCTTTTGGTGTGGTCTGCAATTCCGAATCTAATGTGACCAAAGTGTGAATCCAAGGTATTCATTGGGACAAAATTACGACGGTTCATGCAAGAACTTTATGCACTGCTAATATTGTGACATGGTAAACATTTTTGTAAGCAAGCAAGGCCTGAATGAAATGGTTAATGCGAATGTTCTATGGGCAAATTTTTTTTAATTACTGATACTTGTATGTGCTAATATAATTAGCCGATTGAGAATGTTCAAAATTTCTATAAAACTATTCTACAAATGTTTCCTTATATGAATCATGTAGGAAGTTGAACTGTTATTTTACCAAAATTAGTTTGAAGAGTGATCAGTCTCTCTAAACATTGGCATTACATTGTTTCCTGCACACTAAGATCTAATTTTTTGTAGTATTGTAATATTTTACTAAATATTAATTTAGCTTTCAAATTTCTGTAGGCCTATTAAGCTTCTTCTGAAAATATTACAGAAAAGTCTTTTTTTTTATCTTTATACATGTAGGCAAGTAAATTCTATCAGCTATGGCCTCTGCAGTAAGCACTATGTACAAAAACTATTTTGTTTTGTCTCTTAAAGCTGAGAAGTAAAAGCAGACTATTGCTGTAAGAACAGGTACAAAGTAACAAAAACTAACTTGTTTTAAGTATGTTCAAGGTTATCAAGTAAAAACTGCTAAATTTTGGTGCTTTTATTAATAAAGCAAAGTGGATTTCTATATCTCCATAAAAGTGCAAAAGTATGCACTGGCAAATATATAACTATTTTAAAGAAACACTATTTGAAAAATATTTGTAAATTATTCGAAAAAATTAATATTCTTTCGAAAACGATTCGAAACAGTAAAACCACTATTTGCACACCCTTAATTTAATCATTTGACTTTCATAATATTATAAGTCCCATTCACAATATTATTTACTAGCAGTGTGGCCGTGGCTTTGTACGCGTGTGTTACTCATTACTTTAATTGAAAAACCTTTTTATACACCAAATTGGTAGTTTAGTCATCAGGTTTTAGAATCACCAAGCTGCTAGTTGAGCTAACTCTGTAGCAGGACAAGTAGTATAGCTGATCATGTGAAAAGCAGCCTTAAGTTTGCCCTGCTACTGACAGCGGTTCTGCCTGGGCCTTATTAATAGTCCCAGCAAAACTGGGGTAGGTTAATTACAGACTCTTAAATATAAGAGGGTAATTGAATGAAATACGTAGTTTACGTGGTATGAAGATTGGTTTCCTACGAGTACAACCGTTTAGTGCCATTAGGCAGTTTTGGAAGTATAATGTTTTGCAGAAATATAAACATATTTTGTGCCTAAACCTTGAGGTTAGTGAAATGATACATGTGGGCAGATATCAAGGAACTTTAGTGGATAGTGGACTGCAGGATCAATTATTACCACTTTTGAACGACTTCATCCAAATTGCACTAATTTCATCTGCCTTGCAGTTTTGATGTGTCAGAATTGCATGTTTGCACAGCCTTTAACGGAATTTGAGCCAAAAACATCCGGAATAATAGACCGGAGCTACAAACACCTGCGCCATATAACGTTTAAATTATTTATAATTATTAATAAAAACTAATTTAAAAAATAAAAATATTAATTTCCTGGTCTTATAGAGGTGTACAACAACATGTCTCGATAGAACTGTAGAATGAAACTACTGTATAATTTACCTATTTCTTGCTGGTCATGTTTGCTTTTAAAGTTTACAAACCAAGTTGTTTTCTTAATAATTAAGTTATTATATAAAATAAAAAAATGTACATAACATTTTCTAAGTACTTACGTAAACATTCTGATGTGTACAACACCTCAGTATCTCTACTGGTTAGATAAATATCATCGACTGATAGAAAACAAACGTTATGTCTTTTCACCCCTTTAGGTGTAGAATTTCGAAACATTGTAATTTCACATCTTAAATATTTGTATACGTATCCAAGTGAAATGAAAATCACGACGATAGCCCGTTCAGTCCAAGCAAAACTAATCATTCATTAAATACCACATATAATCCCTGAACAATAATGTGAGTTCGAATTGTGAAAAAATCTTAAAATCTTTTTGTGGCCACTTACCTAATCATCATCCTGAAGCAAAAAAAATCTGAAAATGCCGACTGGTTCGATATATATGTAATATTTATCTAAAACACATTCCAGGTTTTTTCAATTCCTAAGAGACTGAATTTCGAAAAAAAAAAAAAAAAAAAAACCTTGAATCCCTTTTTAGTGTCTCTTGGACGTGAAAAACGTGACAATAGCCCGCTGGGTAAAAGATATATCAACAACCCATTTCATCACTTGTCACCCCCTTTCACCTCAGGTGTAGAATTTTGAAAGTTCTTGAAATTACTTTTCAGGTACTATTTGAATAAGCTTCAATCTTAAACAAAAATCATGTCGATATGTAAACGATCAATGGGGTCAATATATATAGATTGTGAATAGAAAACACTTTTTACCCTTTTTTACCTGCATGGGGCCAAATTCGGAAAATATAGTTAAGTGATATTTTGGATATTTACATAAGTATCAATCTAATGCCAAAAGTGTTTCAGTGTCTTGATTGGTTTGATAGATATGGAGGAATAATCGAAAACACATTGAACCTATTTTCACTCTTTTAACTATCTAGCTTCGAAAGATCTTGAAGTCCTATCTTACACATTTGTATACAGTTGTATAGACGATTAATGAAAACGCATTTTCCCCCTTTTTACTGCTTGGGGGTCGAATTTCAAAAAATGCTAAAACTGCTTATTGGGTATTTACGTAAGCATCATTTTGAAGTGAAAACCAACTCTTCTTCCCAAAGGGTTCAATATATATTGATAATTAATCAGAAACACATTTAAGGTGTTTTCACCAACTTAAATGTTGAATTTTGAATAATCTTGAAATTGGCTAAAATGCATTTTTATGTTTGTCCCATTGAAGTAAAAATCTAGACGACAGTACTCTACCGATGTTTCTTCAAAATACATTTCACCCTTTTTTACCTCCTTAGAGGACTATTTTCATTTTTAGTTCTTGTTTACGACCTGAGGGGAAACCACACAAACAATTTCACAATTCTAGGTCCAGTGGTTTGGGTTGCAGTTTGATATGACAGTCAGTGTTCTCTTTTATAAATAGAGATGCGTTGGTGCAAATTAATATGTCTTTCATATTTTTATACATAGCAAACTATTCTTAGGTAAACACACCATCGTTGTGTGAAGCTGTGCTGAGAATTGTCAAGTGTAGTGTACTTGCAGAAATAAACCCTAGTATTTTGCATAAATACACATAATTTTTTTCTCTGCTTTTGAGTTGTGGTGTTATTACAAACAATAAGCATTTACATTATACAAAAAATTAACATTGCATCTGTGAGGCTGTCCACCCACCACTTACACCTTAATTATTATTTCCACTCGTCACCTGATGAAGCCGATGTAGTCGGCGAAACGCTGTGACCGCGCTTCCGCGGAGAAATGTGTTCGTCCATCTGCGTGTATGTGTTTTCTATCTGCAAGTGCCACCTGTAAGTACTAGTACAACCCTCTATTTTTTAAATTGTAATTAATTATTTATTTGTTATTGTCATTATTGTGTTTATTTTATTTGGTGTAATTTATTGAAATTTTTATTATTCAGTATTTGTTTTATTATCTTCTGGTATTGTTGACAGAAGTTCAGAAGGGTATTGTTTGGTCATTACCTGTATCAGTACTGAAATTATTCTATATAATATTTAATTTAGTTTGTTTAGGTTGTTGTTACTTTGTGATTTTAATTTGAGATCATCATTTACAGCAGTTTTGATTTGAACAGTAATTGTACTTTAACTTCAGGCTGAGTGTATTGTTGACCAGTTGAGTATAACAACACGGGTGTGCTTACCCAGTTCCTGGAAGAGCTCAATTTAGATTGTTCTTGTACTACTATCATTACTTTTCACTGGAGCGCATGTGCACAGCTGCAAGTTCAGTGTGCGAGAGAGACAGTGATATGTTTTGTGCGGGCTGGTGTGAGCCAATCAAAAGACTCGCAGCTTAAATATTAAAATATATTTTGTAATTTAAAGTGTAATTATCTTTCAGAAAGAGATATTTTTGCTTCAGGTGTGTTTTACGAGTTTAAAGATTGTAATTCATCATTAAATTCAACTTAGTTTGAGTTTAGTAACATACATTTTTTTTTACTTGGTGCTCTGGATGGATGCCAGAGGCGCTGCAGGGAGAGATAGCATCACAGAGTTCGTCCATTGTGTTACTTTGTGCTCGGGCTCGAAGGGAGATGGTTGTGCAAGATGGAGTTTCTGGCGATTGTGGTAGAGGTGGCAGAACAGCCATGGGAACTTGTTTGAAGTAATTTTCTTTTTTCCTTTCTTGTAGCCAAGCCGAGGGACGGTGTTACTCAGCAGGATGGTGGAAGACAGAATGAATTGTTGTTGCGTGACTAAAACTATGCGGATTTTCAATTGAGTTTTCGGCAAAATTTGTTTTGGGTCAGAGCTTTTCTTTCCCGGGAGCATTAGTTACAAATTTTAGCGTTATATGAAATTGTGAGAGTTACTATACTTAACATCCTGTGCTAGTCAAACTGTTTGTTTCAGTATGTAAAAATTAAATTGAAAATTTCAAATAAAACTAGTCACGACAGGATGGTGTGTCAAGTCATTTAGTTGCAAGTACTGCGGAATATCAACCAACCACCTATACATATCACTATTGGTTACCATTCAGCAAGTCTTATGTGGAGCCAACGCGTCACACATCTTTTATGAATCGTTATCTCAAAATGCACATAGTTTCTTACATAAAATTACTTTTATTCAAATCATTATCATTGCATAGGCACTAGAGAATATGTACCTTACCATTTTTAATTTAGCTCAATATTTATAGTACACAAATATTTACATTACTTGGGACATTAAAAATACATACATAGTTTTTTTTTTTTTTTTTTTTTTTTTTTTCACTCAAATATTTGAAAACATTTTACGTTATACTATACAACCAAATCATATTATTTACAATTCATTACAAAGGAATATGCAGTTCATATTTTTATAGATAGCAAACCATTTGAAAATCATGCAGTCTTTGTTTGAAGATTTACAGAATATTCTCACTAGCAGTGTCAGTACATGCAGTAATATACTCCGTTACTTGCAGAAATATACTTTTTTGGAAGGTGTTAAGTTAAGGGGTTATTATAAACATGGATCATCATTTAGAGTTCACAAAATATTTATGTGCAACATATAAATCAGCACCACAAAAAAAGTTTCTTATATTTAATTTTTTGTAAAAATATATCCTATTGAACAGACACCAGAGAATACCTATTTATTTCACCATATCGGGTCGTATTCAGAAACGTTTCATTAAACCAGGTCTAACCCTTGTCTTAAGTATAGAATAACTAGACCAGGACTAAACCCCTTACTAAGAACTACTAAAATATTGTATTCAGAAGCACATTTATTGTATGTTTAGTTGTTACTAACTTGTCACAGTTTAAGATATGTAAAAGGTTTGGCAACATCGCAAAACTGCCAGTTGCCATGACGATTAGTCAAGCATCGTGTTCTTTTGCCATCGTTTGTTGAATAAGCTATTGTATTTTTGGTTATGTTGTGTGTGAATTCCTAATATTACTACATGTAATAGCATTTGTGTCAAAATACAGTATGAGGTATTGGAGAAGAATTCGTAACAGAAAAGACAAACTAATTATGCATTTAAATTGTTTTAGAAATGTGTTAACAACATAAAATATACACACAATACAGTAAAATAAATCTTAAATGGCATGATAATTTATATTCATTAGAACGTTTTCTAGCATTGTTCTGTAAATACAATTAACTGCTAAAATATAATTTAAGAAAAGCCATTATCTGCTGTTTTATTTTACGTTTTTCGAATTGCCATGCTGAAAATATAAGTCGTGATAAATTAAACAATAAGATGCCGCCATATTGTTTCAAACCTGGCAAATGTTCAGGTTAATCACACCTTAAACTACCCACCTGCCTTGACTAACTTAAACCAATGAGCAGTTAAACCCATACCAAAATAGTCACCTCTAATTGCGCTTCATGAATAGGGAAAATTGCAAGTAGTAACAAATATGGCAATTTAAACTATGACTATTTTTTAAAAGTAGTAACAAATATGGCAATTTAAACTATGACTATTTTTTAAACCACGACTAAAATTGTTTCTGAATACGGCCAATCATGTTTAGTAAAGCAAACAAGCTTGCATAGTCTTTGCAAATTAACCCCAAAAACAAAAACTGTATTCAAACAAATATATAACATTTATAGTACAAAAAGATTTTTTTTCTATGCATGAGCACCAGGGAATATATCTTTCACCTCGTGGAACATCTCAAAACATTGAAATTCATAAAGTGTTTGTTTGCAGTCTTTGTAGAACATTTTTGTTTGCTTTCGTTTACTGTATTTCTTCTTGCAAACAATACATGTATCATACTTTGGCAGCTGTCCTGGAAGATGAAGACCTTCAGTCTGTCTTTGTGGAACGTCACTTTGTCGACCACCCCCACTTGCTCTTCGTTTGTCAACCTTGAACTTTTCCAAAATTTTCCGGATCAAGCCCAATAGAAAATTTGCATGTGGCACTTTGCCTGAAGACATTTTGTCAAACAAAATGAGTTGAACAAGGACATATCCGCTATGTGGAAAAAGAGCTTCCTGTGCATTTTCGGACACTCTCCACAGTTTTCATAATCATGTCACTTCAATGAACACTTCCCATGGACTTGTAATCAATTACAACAGAAGATTTTGTGCGTTTTGCATCTGTTCTGTAGTCTGTTTTTGCTGTCTCTTGCATGTCTGCTGAGTGAAAAGTGGACAACATGTAGACATCTCGCTTGTCACTCCATTTTATAGCTAACATTAGGCCTGAAACAGACCTGAATGTCATTTTTGCTTTTTGTAACTATTCTACCATTTTTGGCATTTCCTTTCGGTTGTTTGTGCCGCATGCATTAGTTGCCCTATAGTACAGCCAGCAGAAAAGAGTAGAGCTTGTATACCAATTATCACCAAATAATGTTTGCCCTTTCTGAAAGTACAGCTATACCAGTGTTGCGATAACATCGCTAGAGACGCCAAGATTGTGTTTGCTAAGATCAGTGCCCGTTCTGCAGTGAATGATGAAGTCCATAATTTAATTTGTTTGGAAGCACAAATCAAAAATATTTTCATTCCAAAACGACTTTGTTTTGCTGGGATATATTGCTTTATTTTCAGACGTCCTATGAACAGATGTATGAAGCAATTCATCAACGCAGAGAAATGGGTGTAAGTGTTCTTTGAAAACCTGATGAGAATGCTCCAAAATCGGACGTAGCTTGAATATATAATCTGTGGTTGCTACAGTATTGTCACTGACATGTATGAACCTTAGGATAGACAAATATTTGTCCCGTGAAAGGAGTTGTGAAAAAATTGGAGTTTCCAGTACAGGATTTTTCGACCAATACTCTGATGTCAACTTTTTTTACCCTGGTCATAATGTAGTAACAAAATAAAAAAAATCATTTGGGGTCAGCTCCGTACTCTCTTCCTGTACTCTTTCAGTCAAACCTTCTGCCATTTGTATGAAATTTTATTTGTTTCCTGGCAGATATGAGTCACAGTTTGTTCAGTAATGAAACAGGGTAATAAACTGGAAAAACCTTTTGTATCAACTTCACATTTCTGTCCAGAGTCTGTGGAAGAAAACTTGTGTTTTTGTGGTGTTAGATTTCTGCATGACCATACAAGTTTCTATGTAGCTTGTGGAGATGTGATGATTTCACCATTCTCTTTCTCATCCTGTGAGGAATTGACGGACAATACTGGGTCAGGTACTGTGTTGGAACCCGAAGACGTCAATGGGGATGAGGACAATAAATTGTTGGTCAGAAGATTGCTTAGGTAATGATTCATTGTCCAATTCATCACTACTGACCTCAAAGTAAAGTCACTGTCTAACATAAGCTTCAAGGCTTCTTCAGTTGAGTAAAAACATTTGCTCATTTTATAAAAAATTAAATACCAGGCAAAATATGCAGTGAAAATTATCAGAATGAAACACAAAAAAGACAACTGATTTTGCATTACAATTTTAAAATGACATAACTTGCAATGTAATGTACTCAAATGTATATATGTAGAGAGCCTAACACTGAGATCAAACAAATTGAATGCTCATTATAACAAAAACATTATTTATCCATTGTATTCATGTATTTATATGCCCACCATCACAAAAAAAGCAAGTCAGACATATAATGTATTGTGAGCGGGAAAGTTTTAATTATTCTCCTGGTTGCCAAGTGAATGCTTATGACATCTAGCAGCAGAAAAAAGATACTACAAGTTTCCCGAGAGCCCGCTAGGCATTGCCAAGGTTGGACTTCTACAGCAGTTCACTGTAGCGAAACGGTAAAGATGTGGAGTCTGCCGGACTGCTGGAACTGTCCACCGGACTTCTACAGCAATCCATCGGCGATATGGCCAGATCATGGCCGACTTCAACACAAGTTAGCCGGATTTAAAGGGTTAGTTCAAAACAAATTATTTGACTTGTGAGAAAAGGTCATAAAACAGTTTTTCTGAAATGCATGTGCCTCAGTATAAAATAACTTCAGAGAGACTATTTTATCCTGAAATATTTGTTTATTGCAAAGTTGTTTGATGAAAACTTATTTTGTGTTCTTTTAAGAAACTATTTTAGCCCCAACATTAGAAAATAAATCTGTAGGAAGGAAACCTAAATTGACACTCATTTGAAAAACAATTTTAGTCCTTCTGAGTGATGGTTGTCTAGTTGTATTTGTAGTCTACAAGAATCAAGTATGTACAAAGGTAGATCGGTGAGTATACTAATGGATCCTCCCCCCCCCCCTTCTCATGATTCGGTACATTTCAACAGTACATTAGAGGTTATTGAAGGTGCAACACAACTTCAATCATGACCCCATGTGCAAAATAACTCTTACATTGGAACCTTATTAATACAAACACGAAGGGACCTAAATTTTTGCAGTTTGTAATGAAGTTTGTACCTATTAACATGTTTTTACAAAAACTAAAAAAATTCTGTAAATACATATATCTTTGAGGCATATAGTCCCAAAATACAAACATTCTTAGTACCACCACCACGACTTCTTTTAACCAATGGACTTGGTTTACATTGTTTTATGTATAAGGGAACAACTTTTTACTGAGCGTTTTAGTTAAATATTCAATTTATCATCTTATTCCAAAGCAAAAGAAAACCATGTTGTATTAATGGGAACTTGGTGTTAACAGGGTTTGTATTAATGAGATCCCACTGTAATTTTTTTGTGGATTAGGTGAATGTAATCCCATTATGATCCAGGGCGAATGTCTCCCATCGTGATCTAGAGGCAAGCAATACTGGTTAATGGAAAGCTAGTGGGAAGTGTTCACACTGATACAGTCTGTGTTCCAGTGGTAAATGTATTTTAGGAGTGTACAACACATTGATACACTACACCAATCACTACAACCACTGAGATCATGATAATAACCAAGATTTGTTGACAATCAGGTAAAATATTAACAACAATACAGACTGTTCATACGGCATCATTCACAGACTTGTTCTTGGCAAGCTCCATTTTTTCCTGTTGGATTGCCAAGATGTTTTACCACAGCAGCATATCTCAAAGATTTTAACAAAGAAGGAAATACGTACCTGAAAACAGTCACCAGCTATAAACCTTGGATCTATCCTAAAACCAAATGGTATTTGAACATATGTCACCACGAAGAAAATAGTTTAATAATCACTCGCAACTGGCAAGATAGTTTGTTTTGCTTTTTTATAATTATGCCAGACCTCACACTACATAGTTGTAACTTGTAGTCTAGCAGCCTATTCTTTGTCCAAATATTACAACACAGAAATTATTTGCATATAATTTCATATAAAAAGTATAGCTCCACGTTGGCTTTCAGTTACGAGTGTTTGGTGTGCTGGCTTATACCTATACAAAAGTGTCATGTGTGTGTGTTTTTTACAACTCTCTTGCTAGCAGGCAACTGTGCAGTTCTTATTCTATATATTGTTTCTTTAAATTATGAACCTTACATAACCGGTGTATCTTTCACACTATGAATATACAGTAGAGCCCCGATTTAACGAACTTGGGAATAACAAAAACAGCGATTTAACGAAAGGATTTTTAGGAACCTTCAAAAAATAACAAAAATATGTATTAAATAACTGACTTTGATAAAATGGAATATAATTTGTAATTTAAGTCCGTTAAAAATACTAGCAACGTCCGCAGTATACACTTATTTCTCCCTAGAAAAGCTTAAACAATCTGTCGAGAAACAAAAAAAAAATCTTTAAAATTCGTTGAAAACTTTGGCCGTGGAAGTGATTTTGAGATACGCACGTGTGGGCGTGGCCAAGCGAGCGACGCTTGTATTGCATAACAAGCGCGCGCCTAGATACTCATCCTGGCGGCTGGCGAGTGAACGAGCATCTAGGTACCCAGTCTGGCGACTGGCGCAGCGAGGGACAGCGCAAGAACAAATTCACAAATAGTGCTTTGCGTCTCTGTTAGAATGCGCTGCGGTGCAGCGTGCTCTATTGATTAATTCTATTACCAATAGAATGCAGTGGTGTGCAGCGTGATTATTTACACTCGCATCCCGTGATAAAAGAAGCGAGTTTATGAAAAAAATACATAATATTATTTATGCATACATTTACAACAAATTTGTTACCGTAAACGTAAACAATTTATTTCTCCAATGCTAAAAAAACACTCGAGTGCAAAGTATTTTTAGCGAGCAAATCAACGAATTTGTTTCACGAGCACAGCTGCATACAAGCTAAAATGGCCGCCACCGTGCGTATTTAATTATTATTTTACCGTTGTTTCGCAAACTTTTAATTCAGTTTTCATTTTAAAAAAATTTATTTTTCTACTTTTAATGGGAACTTCTTTAATTTTGTTGGTGTAGCGCGTGGGAGAGGGACGAAAAGATTGACGGTTTGGCATTGTTAGTCATCACTTCTCACGTGTTGATGGCGCGCAAGGATGGCCTAACTCATCATGCGCACGCTCGCCGAGCGTTGCACTGAAAGTTTTTATTGTTTATTCTCTGATTTTTTTTTCTTTTCACAGCTGTGGCTTACCTGTTGATGGTAAATACGTTTTATTATTGTTTTGAGCCAATTCACTCTTTAAAAGTACCTTAAATTAAGACGAAACATATGCCCGAGGAATGATTTTTGGCGAGGGGGGGGGTGAAGTCGGATTTAACGAAACATCGATTTTGAGTAAACATTTTTGAGTCCCATGGCATTTCGTTAAATCAGAGTTCTACTGTACAACATACAGTGTGTGTGCTGTGTACTATGTACAATATGAACATTAAGTATTTGAATGCCTTGAAGGAAGAGAGTGGGAAATACCATTTTTGCATGTAGCAATAAGTTCTTGATTGTTGCAAATAAGTACTGTCTGTCAAGTACAGGATGTATTGGCTCTAGCACATGTGCAGAGGGCAAGTGTGTGCATGTTTATTGTGTTTTTTCCAGCAGCATTTGAACAAAGAGAATTTGTAAATGCTTGTATAACTGCTTTCTGATAACAGCAACATACAGAATAGAGATATGTGCAAAGACCACTGCATCATCAGAACAGCCAATGTGGATTGTGCAGCAAATCAGAAATTGTTTGATGTTTTGTGTGTCTGCTAGGATATTCCGCAATTGACTCCTGAAGCTGGACTACAACTAAGACTGATGCTAGAAAGACTCCTGGTCATGCCTGCTTACAGTGGTGTCAAAGTAGTACCAGGAGACACTACTGGTGAAATGTGTCGAGTTATGAGATCTTGTTCTTCACTGCCAGTGATTAGTTGTGTGTCCAGGAACAAGTAATTCTCTCTCAGCATTATAAACAGCAGTGGTACACACAGTAGCAATGTCTGTTTTCTTAATTTCCTAATACATACTGCACATTAAACACAAATAGCACAAATACTACATACTCACAAAAAAATACATTCAAAATAATAGTCACTGTAGAATATAAGGAATATTTTGTATTTGAGTAAAGGAAAAGTATTAAAAAAAACATTCAGTAATGATGAGCATGGTTTTGTCATTGGTAGCGAAGACTCTGTGTTTCCGTTCACTTAATATTAATATTTATTTGTACGTTTTACCTTTGAAATTAATTATTTATAAACCACATTACTCGAATGTTAGTATTTTCTTGTATTCTGTTTTCTAGGTATTAATTTGCATGGTGAAACGTGAATATGAGCATTAAAATTATTTTTCTCGGGTGGTTGTTTTGTGTAATTATTATTTTCAGTTTGGTTGTCTTGCATTTCTGCAGATGCTCTTTTTTGCGTAGAGGTTGGGATACTTTTAGAAATGCAGGATTTTGCTCGCCTATTTCCATAAGCAGAAAATGAAAGTTTCCTTCCTCTTTCTTCTGTACATGATGTTTCTAGTGGAACACATGGCTGAAGGCTAGCGAGAAAATTTTGGAATTTGCTGTATAATTCTTTGTAGTGAGAATTATTGTTGTTTGAAGGTGTTGATAAAATACTGTCAGGAAGTATTCTTTTTTCAGGAAATGAGGCTGACATTTCGTCAGCTACACTCATTATATTTTTATTTTGGAATTCACTTTTCCTGTTCAATGTGTTGTTTGTTGAAGAGACAAAATTAGTGGAATTGAATGTGTCATTTCTTGGTTCATACTTTGAGCCATAATTCATTATGGCAGTACTTGTGCTGTAGTTCTTGCTCTGGACCTCTGAGAACAATTGTTCTGGCACTGCAGATTCATCTCTGAAGAACTTCACTTTTTTCTGATCAGTCAGTACGTTATGCTTAGTTCCAGCACCAGCTGCTACATCTGTACTGGGATATGAACTCTCTCTGTTGTCATTGCCTGTGATAATGTTTTCAAGTTGTCCGTAATGTGGGGTTATTTTCAGTCTAGCCAAAATATCTTCCACCTCACCTGGCATTGGACTAATACCAAGCCCTGGCCGTACAGTCTCTTGTAACGATATAGATGCTGTTGAACTTGAACTGGATAACCACCTCTTATTGGTTTTATTCATCCCCCCAACATCTTCATGTTGATTTTCCAGTGCAAATGTTGTATTGGTATTTTGCATGATGTCTTGGTGACAATGTTGTGGTGCAGTTTTTTTTAATCTGTGGTTGGGTGTATCAGCGGGCAGTGTGTTATCTACTGCAGCAAATTTGTTGGGCTGGCTGAAGAATGTCTGATAATTCTGAGAGCTGGAATTGTACTTCTCTGGTGGTGTACAGACTGCTGCTTTTACCTTATTGCTGCATGATGAACTACTGGGGCTTACTGTCTCATCACTTTTGTTTAGTACATACAACTTGTATAATTCTGATAATACTTTTGATTTTGTTGCGCTTGTATCTTGATCTTCAGGTTGCGCAATGTTATTTAAAATGTCTGTTTTTTGGGAAGAGTTACAGCAGAGTTTTTCAGTTTGTATCTGTACGCTACAGGTTGGTCTCTGAGATTTCAACAGAGAATCACCAAGTGCTTGTTTCATGTTAGCAGATTTATTGTACTGTGTGTAGCTGTCGGATAATTCATTTTTTTTACCAAATAATGGGAACATAAATTGTTTTGTGTTATGTATAGGCCTACATGTATCTGCAGAGGTATCTGTTTCATCTGTAAGCCATTTCTTATGCAATTTTTTAAGCCTTTTCTGTTTCAATGTACCATATATGTCAGACTTAAGTTTAATCATACGTATTTCCTTTTGCTTCTCGTTATAACAGTTACTTTCGCATTCTGAATAGTTAAATGAATTTTCATTGTCTTCTATTTTCTCATCATCAAACTGGTAACTTTCTGAACTATTTTGACATGTTAGTTTATTTGATATTAAGTTACAGCATGTCTTTAGGTCTGGTATTTGCAAATCTACTTCTTGTGGTCCAAAAGATTTGAAATCCATTACTTTTGATTTACTCTTGTACATTTATGACTGCACTCTCTGTGAAAGTGAAAGGAAATATTAACTGTTTTTAGCAGTGTGTTCCTGGACGACCCTTGTTGCTTGCAGTGAGTGTAATTTTTCTCCTCCTTGGGAATGACTTGTTTCTTTGCCGAGTCTGTTACTTTGCAATTAAAAAAGTCATTTGTGCAACGTAGGGGAAGAATCTACTTCTTGGTTATAGGTTTTGTTTGTCACTTTTATTCAGTTTCTGTGAGAAATTTATGCTTTTTAATTTTGTGCTCTCGCCAAAATTTGACTGTAAACAAAGAAATGCAACTTCAAAATTTTGAACAGTAAAATTATTCCACAACCATTTTCAATTAACATCTTGTTGATAATTACCTATGTCTAGCTATTAAACATTTCATTTTTTCTCTTTCTGGTGTTTAAGAAACCTTTGATTTAAGGGAGTACCATTTTATTGATTTTAATTTGCTAAGTAGCGGAAATGTGGCTACAGGCAAGGCACTAGTAAGTAATGTAACTGACAGTGAAATTAGACAACTTAAAGTAATAATTTACTAACAAATTTTGTTTTCACTTCATTTTGCTCAAGTGTATGCAGCATAAAACAGACACAAAAACATGAGAAGGTAACAGTGTTTTTATAGTTGGCAAAACGTAAGTTAGTATTGTAAAGAAAAATATCAAGTACCTAACATTAGTATTATCAAAATATTTTTCTGAGATTCATATGGTGGTCATGGTGCAAGTAAATGATGTAGTGTGTTTCTACAATGTATATACAGTACATGCATTTAGTTTCCCATTTTCCAGGGATGCCCACTGATCATTACTGTAGTACAAGTTGCACACTGAGAATTTATTTATTTTTTTTTTTGAGGAATTTTTTCAAGAACAATGTTAATAGGCTGACGAAATCTTTCTCATCATCCATATTCTAATATGCCTTGGAGTATTCTATATTCCCAAGACTACTCGGAACAGGTTCCACATCTGTCCTAGTGCTCATTGGTCGATGGTGCCATTAGCTTCTGGCACGTCGCTGAGCTTGTTCCTCTTCAACCCAAATATTTGCTATCAGTATCACTCACCTGGATGAGTAGCTTCGGCAGAGAACTAACTTATGCAGGGGTACTGAAATTATACCTTGCATGTGCAGGCCGATGTCCAGCAGATATGGAAGACATGGAATAGTATATTTGTTTACGTGTGAATGCAGGATAGAGATTATGGTTGCTTCACTGTGTCTGTGTGTCTTTCAACATAGTAAGCAATTTTGCAGTATGCACATTGACGATTCCAATACGCCACAGTTTTCCTGCTGTCAAATATGGAAGCATGTCCATATGGTAGTGATTTGTAAGGAAGGAGGTTCCTAATGTAATGTAATTGATGTCTGTAATTATCATACGTTGTTATGCAGGTATAGGCTATATTATCTTACAACAATCTGTCGCAAAGATAATTATCTACATATGGAAAATGTTTCTCTAGAATGCTCGAGTCTTCTTGTGCACATACGTTGCAAAAAAACTACTTATTGAGTTTAACATCCTTTGCTACACGGCATGACTCTGACACCACCAACTCCAGTGATTGTAGTATTGTATAGTACATGTGGTGAGGTCGCTGTTATGTTTCTTGTCTCATTAAAGAGAGTCGTGTCCAATAAGACAAAATTATATGAAATATCGGGACTGGAGTTATTCACTAGTCATGGATATGTAATGTAGGATACTATCGGTAAGAAAGTCTAGACTTTTCAGAAGAGTAGCTAGACTACCACAGTTACATACACAATTTCAACCGGTATCTATGCAGCAATTTGAACCTTTTTTTTTTTCCAGTTACTAAACAAAACATTCTTACCTGCAGAATTTATATGTCAAAGTTTCATATTGTGCTTGACATATTTAGAGTTTAATATTGCTGCTGCAATAGGATCAGCACACATCAAAATTACACAAAAAATATTAAATGTTTACTGACCCACTGTCACAGGAAAAAATGTTGTTTATGGAATGAATGGAAATTGCAATAGATGTTAGAAATGAAAAAGTAAAACCTTCATGCATAGATGTAGGTTCATCCTCCATGGAAGCAATTATTCAATACTGAAATTAAATTTGTGGACAAATATATTATTACCTTACCAGCTTAATGCATGATAGTCAGGCCTTTTTAAGGCAGCACCACAAAGTAAGGCTTATGATACTAATCCATAGACCTAGAAAAAGTAACAAGTGGAATAAAGAATAATTTGCAAACATTTGGAACTGACATTGATGACAAAATTGAGAATCTTTGGATTATGTTGCCGTACAGCCATAGGCAATGGTAAAATTGTTATTTTTTCTAACCTACCCTAATTACCATGGCCACATAGCTTAGTCTGGCAACGTACAAACACTCATATCACACTTAGTTATGTAGTGGGTCTTGAACTAACGAAGCTAGCAGTCACGTGACCTACTGTACCTTTTGTATAGTTTGAGATAGGTTTCAGTCTTATTTTGGTTATATCTTTCAAATTGTAGTAATTTTTGCATTAGTTTCAAAATAAAGTTAAATATTGGGGACACAGGAATGTTAGCACCCAGTACTGTATTTTTATTTAATGTACGTACATATAATATTACAGAAGTTTTATGCTAGTAGGGTTTCTTCCAGTTATTTCTGTTACAAATGTGGAGTTGAGGGTCTCCTAATTTGTCAAGGCAGTGTAATAATGGGTAAAATTGAAAGTCATTTAAAGGTGGATGGTTGCCGTATCGACGATGTGCATACCATCGCCAACTAACGTATCATTTTTCACATATCTGATAAAAAATTATATACACTTTGGACTCGGATTCAGAAGGACTTGGGTTCGATTCTCAGTCGGTCCTTCCTGATTTTGGCTTTTTAAAAGTTTTACAACTCTGTCGAGGAAAATGCAAAGTCAGAGGTTGAAATGGTTACAATTCTAAAATTGTTGCTTCAAGATTTATGTATTTTGTTTGTGACTTGTGAAAGATATCCAGTGCATGGTTAAAAGCCAACAACTAAGTGATAATACTCTTTTTATTTTGCACGATCCAAGGACCATAGGACAAATGTACAATTTAAAATGTGTTGACATACTTTGGCTATGTATATATTATCCTTTTAATTTTACTATAAAAGTAAATATATTAACTTTGTCAATTTACTTGTCTTCTTATCATTGGCAAAGACATATCACAAATTATTTTAATTAATTTTTTATTGAGAATTTGTTTCAAATCTCTTGATGAAGGATGCCATCTGTAATTTTATTTATTGGCGTAGGTAATTGTTGTCATTCATAATTTAGAATTTCTATACCGTAGTTGCTGTTTCACCAAATATTTAACTTGCTGCACACCACTGCTAAAGCTTTCTTGTTCATTCCCAAAAATGTCTCTTACAATTGCTTCATTCAAATTAGCTGGATCAAGACGTAATCTTAGCACTCTTCTTTTCAATTATTACAATATTACTAATCCAGGTTTGTGAATCAACTTGTTTGATTTTCTTAATAACACCCTTACTCTCAAGCCTCTGTAACTCATTTAACAGCTCTTGCCTTATGCCTCTTGGTACCCGTCTCTGTGGTTTGTATACAGGATCATAACAGTCTTTAATTTTTATGGTACAAGTTTGGGGAAAACAACCCAGACCTGTAAACATGTTTTTATTTCTCTCAGTAAACTCAGTCTTTAGCCTATCTGACTCTGACTCTTCGGCCACATTACTGTGGACACGCTTAACCAAATTGAAGTGCTCACAAGACTTAAGTCGTAGTAAGGGAGTGCCTTCAGAATCAACTACCGCAAATTTTACATAGTCTTTTTTTACCCTTTACAGTACACAAGAGATCTACAATGCCAAGGACAGGAATTATTGCACGATCCCATACTTGTATTTTCATTACAGTTGGTTAAACTACAAACTGCTGATTAACTTTACGAAACAGCTTAAGGGGCAAAACATTAGTTTCTGCTCCAGGGTCCAATTTGATACTCATTTGTTTACCTTCAATGAGTATAGCTTCCCTCCACTCGTTTCGACTTTGCCTACAATCTGAGCCCTGTGGTGATGTTGAAAATGATTTTACAGAGTCACAATAACCTGTTGACTCATCTGATGATGTATCCAACTTAACTTCTCTTACTTTTCGTGCCTTGCACACAACTGCAAAATGATTTAACAACCCACGCTTGTTGCATTTCTTACCATATGCAGGACACTGCCTAAGTTTATGTTTCAGATTACACTTACATCTGTAACCTTCTGATTCAGCGTTACAACTGATCTTACTATCAGTTTTATAATTTGATGCAATATGTGTATTCTTAAGAGAATCCAACATCGATACACCTGTTTCTTGTTGACCTCTGGATTTTTGTTCAAACTTCTGTGTACGTGCTCGGCTGAGTTCAACTCCTCTGCAGTAGTCTTGCCACCTTGTCCATTCGAAGTGTGGCCTCTCTAACACTGTTATCTTGAATGCCTTGCACTACTGCAAGAACAAGCATCTTCTCTTCTTGTGGTTCGGACTTTTCGTAGCCACAGCTTTTGACCAATCGCCTGCAGTCCGTAAGAAAATGGTCAAAAGGCTCGCCGTCTTCCTGACCACGCTGATGAAAAAGGAAACGTTCATAAATAACATTAAGTTTTGGTGCAACAAATGATGTATATGCATCTTTCACCTTCTGATATACTAGCTTGTCTGCATCTGACATTGTAAATGTGTCAACGAGAGCACGCCCTTTTGAGCCAAGCATGTTTTTTAATAGAGCAATTTTTACTGTATCTGATGACTGATCTTGACCTGTGGCTATTAAATAATTGTCAAAGTCTCCTACAAAGGTAACCCAGTCCTTGTATGCCGTTGGACTCTCTAAGTCAATACTATCTGGGAGCTTTACAAGGTGCACTGCCATTTTAGGTTATTGCTTGATAAGATTTAGATGAGATATGTAGATGCTATTTGAATGTGTGCACAATAAAGTACCTTTTAGGTCTGAATTGCTAATAACAAACTTCTGCCACTGCAAATGTTAGCGGGCCGGATAAATTTTTCACGATGTATCCACTAGACTGCGCCATGTTTTATTTTGCTTTTATACTTCAGTAAGTTAAGATCCTAGTGAATATTTCAACATTCATTTTATTAATCACAAGCTCATAATATAATATTACATAATTCTGACTGACATTCTTTTTTAACAACATGCCAAACAACCATAGAGTAATGTCTATTAAAAGTGTAGCTCAACTAAGAACTTCACCCATAATATAACAAGTATCCTGCTGTATTTAAAAAGTACAGTATGTACGAATAAAATTACTGATAACTGTATAACACTCATGCAACCAACAAACTGGATTTATGTGTTTCTGAGGTCTTCATTTTCAATTACAGTATTATATAAAAGGAGAGGGGTACCAAACTGTGGTTAGTTTGAGCCTTATTTTAAATTTCCCCCCATCTTTGGTATTTTTTGGCCCAAGTGTTATTAATTTAAATACAAATGGTAGATTTATTTATTGTGTTTTTTGGACCATTAATTTGCATTTTAATACTTTTTCTACAGGTGTATGTATACAATTAAATAATTTCTTTTTAAAGTTTTTGATCTGTTAACTGGAAAGTTATGATGTGTGCAGTGTGCCGCCGCAGACTTGGTCGTTCGGCAGTCCGCTGTTTGTAGCCGCAGGAATGTGGCTTGGTTTGTAATTTCACTCCTGCATTGGGCTGAAGCTACCACAATTTCTTGTCCGTTTCTCACAGTCAACATGTCCCTAACGTCCACTGTTGGACTGATTGTAGCAGTGATTTGGCACAACTGTTTTAAAAAATGTGTTCTTTGTACTGTCAAAGTTGTCCATCCTCCTGTTGAAATGGCCGTACTGCCGTCTTCTGATGCGTTTTACGGATCCTTTATGCCATCTAGAGGTGACAAACTAAATTATCTTCACCCAGAGTCATGCGCTTTACACGTTATCGCGCCACCCACAAGTCATACTGTATCTTCTGGGCGTCCTTGAAAGACGTGTCTTGTACATGCACTGTAGTTTGTTCGTAGAGCTTATGCGTTTTCTCTGTTAAGGTTACAGGATGTAGTCGGCTAACAAGTTTTATCTCCTTGCCCAAAATGTGCTATTAAATTTATTTGTGCAATGTAGTTTTTGCATGAAATTCTTTGTCTGGCAGTTTTGTTTTTATTTGTACTATTAATGAGTTATGGTTTGTCATACTAACAAACAATTTATTAATATTTTTAAAACAAATTTAAAAATTATTTTTCACCAAGTCAGATATTTTATTTGTTTGATTGACCTCAGTCAAAGACATAAGTAACGGCTTTGACCTTCTGAATATTTAGGTGGGTTGATCTAAGAAATACTTCGACTAGCATTTATTGGGCAAGCTATTCAGATCTTGGGTAGACGTGCTGAAAATGTTTACGACAAAGTAGATGAGCAGTTCTTAATATTTTAATGGCTGTTTCCGAATTCATAGGATTAATCCTCGAATCACTGAATCTTCGCAGCCTTCACAGCAATGCATCCTTGGCGGTAAGGGTGCATTTGTGTATAAACATACCTTCCGAATTCCCAGTTCAAACAAATGACAATCGCAAGGCCGTAAGGATGCGTGCCACGCATCCTTGAGCCAAGGATGTGTGAAAGGGTACATCTTGGATCCTCGGTAGAATTCGGACACGAATAAAAAATGGCAGCAAGCTTTATGATGCACTTTTCAAGGATGCGAGGGTGCAAAGGATCCTTCAAGGCACTATTCGGAAACAGCCAATGTTTATTTTACCATATGGTGGCTTATATGTTCAAATAGAGCTATAAAACCAGCAACACAATATATTTTTATATGTGTTAAATTTATTTATTCAGTAATGAAAACAGCTAGACAATGAAGTCAAAATCGAGTAACATAGGTATATACTTTTTCCAAGCATTAGCTTATGAGTTTTGTATTCCTGTAACAAGTTGGGAAAATCCACCCTTCCAAATGCAGACTCATTCAATTAACACACAAAACTTGACTTGTGTCTTGATGCAAAAGAAAAAAATATACATGAAGTAAGCTGAACAGGTACTGAGGCCTACTTATGTGCTGCACTTCGTTGATAACTTATAATGCATTGGTAGGAAACACAGCAGGCTCGGCTCCAAGGGGGGGGGGGGGGGCCCAGGGGGCCATGGCCCTCCCCAATACCCAAAGAGCATTAACAATAGAATAATGTAATAAAACTATTTTTAAAAGAAAGTTTTTAAAATATGTGCCATGAGTCAACTAAAAATAACTTGGTAGGAGCTAGATCAGACAACTTTGCCTTGTACATTTCATGCGCTCTAGCGACTAAAGCACCAACTACCTCGCCACTTTAACTATCACCGCTGCCGCTAGTCAGCGGTTGTGTTCTAGCGTACATCTTACCATATTGCAGTATGTTGTTTTATTCGTGCATGATACATGCTGCAAATGTTTACAGTGTTTGAAGGCAACAATTAGCATTGATGGTAAGTTATTTTACATGTGTTTTATATTGTTAGTGAAATAATATTGACTTGTACCAGACAACCAGCTTTGAACAGTCATGAATGGGCAATTTATTTAGAAAAGATACAACTAGCATTCATCTTCCATAACGTGTTGGTTAGTTATGATTTAATATGGATATGTAATTGACAGATAATACTGTATTAGTATGTTGTAGCATGTGCGAGTAGAATATTAGTTTTTATGCGAAAAATAAACTGCTATAATATGTTACAAATCATTCACCTATTAAAAGAACACATATTTATAGCTGTAGCTATGCCAAAAAAATTTCGCATTAGGCAAAAAAATGCAGATTTATCTCGACTAATCGGCTACAAATTAATATATTTTACTTTGAGATATCAGTTTCCAGTGTTCTCCCCAGCACAAATTTAGAGCTGGGTGATTCACGAGATCAGCTGGGTGCATCGTGGATTAAGCTTGATGGTGTAGATGGGAATGTCTGTTTCTTATATGGGTGGTAGAGAAAACTAGCCGGGTGGTGCGTCCGGCAAAATGGGCCTGGGGAGAACACTGAGTTTCATTTGTTGATAACGTATAGTGTCGAGTGTTTTTGTATGCATTGTTCTCCTTTTATAAAATATTTTATTATAGTTTACTACATTTAATTATCTATTTCGTTATAAGAGATAAGGTTGATACTGGAACATGCTTATGTGAATGTGAGACAACGCCGAAATAAAAGGGCAGGGTAACAGGTGAAACTCAAGAAAATCCGCCGACCAGTGGCATTGTCTGACACGATTCTCACTTGCGGAGATTAGTAACCTGTCAGGAAGTTGAACCTGGATCGCTTATTTGATTTTTGCCTCATCGCTCGCATTTTCCTGTCTCGCTATCCAACACCATCGGGGAAGAACTAAACTGAATGCGATAGATACGAAATGTAGGTGTATGTTTATAGTGCATTACAATACATTTGCCTTATTGACAATTTATTGCTATCTAACTTCTTGCAGTTCATGATTACTCTTCGATCGTAACACTGCTATTAAGGGTGTTATACATAGGTGCAATTAAGAAGGGACACTACAGCTGCCTGTCCCCAAGTCAAAAAGATATATAATTATAGAAAATAAAATAGTATAAAAGATGACAAATTTATAATTTATCTATAAATTTATTAAGTTGTGGTTGTGCATTTGTACACTAAGAAATATACGTACTATGATCAATACCATAATGGTTTCCATAGCATAATGCCCGCCCGCGACACTATTTCTCAATAATTGGCACAAGAATGACGCGCGCGAATGGACTAACTAAATTTCCCGTTTTTTCGTAAAAAAAATTCGATATTGCAAATAAAATATATTACTATGTCGAATTCATTTATGTGACCACTGTTATCTTAAAACAGTGTCGTGTATGTTGTACAGGATGAGAAGAGACCACCGCCGCCACTACATGGTGGCAGTGAGGGGAAAAAGCGATCGTCTTTGCAGCCAATTACAGCATTTTTTTTTAAGAAAGTAGCTGTAGAGTCTCCACTTCAGTCGCAGAGTAACAATATTTCTGTCCTGCCACCAGACACCGCCTCGCGTCCTTATTGCTATGATGCGTCACCATCAGATTCGGCACAGGCAGTAGTATTGCCTTCGTCTTCGTCAGCTAGCCCTGTGGAACCTTTGCTCTCAGTCACTGGTGAGAAGTGTGAGTGTGAACCTTGTGCGCAGTATGACATTGGTCGTTACATTCGCAAAATGCACAAACTAGATGATTTCACAAGACTCAAACTTTTACAAGATCCTTGGAAGCCGGCTGAAAACTATATGTTCCCACATTCGGTTCACAAGAAATGCAATCGGGAAGTACGCAGTTTCGTTGGACACCAACATTTTAACAATCACAACTGGTTAGTGCTATCAGATCTTGATAAAGGACTTTACTGCAAATTCTGCGTACTTTTTGGAAAAACAACAGGTGGTCATCAAGGGAGTACTGAACTGGGCGCTCTTGTAAAGAAACCGCTCAAGAATTTTGCAAAACTTTATGGGAAAGATGGAGCACTCCCTGTGCACGAGAGTCACGAGTATCATAAAACTGCAATGGCAGCCGCACAAGACTTTATTCGGACATATGAATCTCCTCAACTAGAAGTAGTTAATCAAGTCAATTCGCATAGACTAATTCAGGTACAAGAAAATCGTTTACGTTTATGACCGATCGTAGAGACTGTGATATTTTGTGGTCGGCAAAATATACCCCTCCGCGGACATTGCGACGATGGAACTTTATTTGGCGGGGATAGTGATAGTACAAACACTGATTCAGACAATATTATAGCGAACTATGGGAATTTCCGTGCTCTTCTGAGGTTTCGTGTAGCTGCAGGCGATACTGTTCTGGAAAAACATTTACAGACGGCAGGTTCAACTGCAACATACATAGGTAAAAACATGCAAAATGACCTAATTGAATGCTGTTCCGAAAAAATTCGAGAGAAAATAGTTGAGCGAACTCGCAGAGCACACTGGTTTTCTATTATTTTTGACGAAACGACAGACGTTTCCAGTAAAGAGCAGATGAGTGTTTCTTTACGTTATGTTTATAACAATACTGTTCATGAAGATTTTTTTACTTTCGTAGACTGCTTTGATGGAATTAGACCTGAAGATATTGTGGATGAACAGAAACGTCTGACAGGAAAGGCACTTGCACATATAGTCATAGATATGTGCAAAAAATACTCTTTAAATTTAGAAGAGAAATGCGTCGGCATTGGTACAGATGACTGTGCTGTAATGGCATCAGAACTTAAAGGGGCTGTAACCGAAATAATGAACATTGCTCGAAATGCCAGACGTTGCCCATGTTTGAATCACAATTTAAACAATTCATTGAAGAAGTCAAACAATGTGATGGCATGCAGAAATTCAGTTGCAAAAATGAAAGAAGTCATAGCATTTTCAAATTATTCTGCTAAAATTAATTCTGTGTTTCGAACTTCGCTTGGTCGAGCTTTCAGTGGCCTCTGTGAAACCCGTTGGCAAGAAAAGCATGATGGGACCATTCAATTATGCTGTTATCTTCCAAAAATTTGCGAATGCTTGAAGACCATTTCTGAGTGGAAAATGTGCTCAGAAACAGCTTCAAAAGCTTATTCTCTCTTGAAAGCACTGAATGATAGTGAGTTCATTGTTGCTGCTTTTGCAATGGGTGATGTTCTTATGACAACACTTTCTCTGAGCCGGGTACTACAGTCACCAACTCTGGATTCAGTTCAGGCATCCAATTCAGTTAAAATCGTCTTAACTATTCTCGAGAAAAAGAGAAAAGAGGTTGACTGCACCTTCTATAGCATTTTTGTTAAAGCAGAATCTGTTGCTAAGGAATTGGATTTAGACATTTGCTCGCCCAGGAATTCTGATAAAAGGCAAGAGCACAGAAATAACCACCCTTCAAACACTCCCGAAGAGTACTTCAGACGATCTCTGTATGTTCCCCTTTTGGATAAAATTGTGAGCGATGTAAGGAACAGACTGTCGGAAGATGTAATGGAGTCGTTCCACCTTCGTCATCTAACTCCACTTGCCATGGATTTGTCTGAATCCGGAGAACATTTTGGTAAACTGACAGAGAATGTGGGTAGAATAGGAAAGGCATATAGGGAAGTCATAGGGGAAGTGGGTGCATATGTTCTTGAAGGTGAGTACAAACTATGGCGAGAACAATGGGTTACAGCCAATAAATTGAATAAAACAATACCTCAAACAGTTCTAGACACGGTTAACAACTGTAATAGGGATTTTTTTCCAAACATTCATAAGCTTTTGCTGCTTCTTGCATCTTTGCCAATCAGCGTCGCGACGGCAGAACGCTCCTTCTCTTCTCTACGGCGGCTCAAGACATGGCTTAGAAGTCGGATGGGAGAAGAACGTTTGAATGGCCTAGCACAGAGATATTGAAGTCAATGTAGACTCAATTATAAGTCGTTTTGTGAAGAAAAAGGACAGAAGAATTGATTTTGTTATGTAAATCTTGTGAATAGCCTTTTGGCATTTTTGTAATCATATTGTTTAAATGTTTATCTGTAAAATATTTTAGTTTAAATTTTTACTCATAGTAAACAATGTTAAAGAGCATTAACCCTCTAAGTCATCGCGTTGGTCACCAATTTTTGGATCTTCCAGGGATTTAACCCCTGTTCATTATCATATAACACAATTTCACGGTGATGTAGTTGTTAAAATTGCCTACATGAGAAGGAATGACGTCTTTATTTAAACAAATACTTGTGTTAATGTATGTAACTATCTCGCTCCTGTCGACTAGACAAATTCTTAAATTTATGTTCATTTTCAACTTTTTTGATAATCAGCGGATATAAGGGGAATAGCCAGGCATGGGTACATACCTCGAAATACTGAGAAAACCGCCACACTTTCCAGTGTAGTCTGAGAATATATAATTATGTAGTCATGTATCAGAAAAACTGCTTAAAGTGCACCATTTTGCACCTAAAAATCCTAAAATTTACGGGGGAGGGCCCCCGGACCCCCCCCCCCTATATTAGGGGAATGGGTGAATAGCTAAATGCCAATAGCCCCCCCCCTAACATACGAGCCTGGAGCCGCGCCTGAAACACAGCCATCTTCACCATATTCCACTCACTTAACCAATCTTGTACAACTTCACAGAATCAGTCTTAGCACTTTGCACACAACCTTGTCTACCACATACCGTACTCTCACAATTCCACGACAACTGGCGACATGCCATCTTCAGGAAGCTGCAGTTCAGAACTAGTTGACAGTTAGTAGCACAGCTGATGAGTCTTTGGTTACCGTCCTCTTATACCTCTATGATGAAATAATACTTGTTGTCTTGTAAACCAAATAGTATGCCATAAGGATACAGGAAATACTCTGACAATGGTTTTCTTGAAACAGTTAAAAATTATCTTAATAAAATGATACACAACATTGTTTTGGATGTGTTACAAAAATAATAAGATATTTTTAGCTGACAAAAGCTGTGAACATATCCAACCACCTACCAATCCCCTCTACCTTTTAACCACCCTCACTTGCTCCTCCTAAAGCTAATTCCACTCCCTCACCAACCTAAGCATAGACTGCGTACCAGCTCTGTTCTGAACGTTTTCACTATTATTCCCTATTCTCCTATACTCTACCTTAGTTAATAGGCAGCCTAACATACCCCAACCCCCCTCTCAGTTCACTACTATGTACATCTTGACCAGCTTTGCCACTTCTCCTTTCCTTCAACATCACTGATGGCCAAATTTTGCCCTAGCCCTCTCCATTTATCCTTCACCCACCCTGCTACCCACTGATGTACCTGATCCTTCAACTTACTATAGTTCTCTATGAAACATTAACATAACTGAACTCATAAACCTGTAACTTACAACATCAACACAATTTTAAAAATTGTCTGTCTCCGTCAGTTGTACCCAGTTTCCCTTCTTTAACAAATTTTAAAAACTATTTTTATTTTTTATGTACCGTATGCCAACTCATTACTAGATTTTTATTTATCTTCCCACTACGACTTAACTGAATGTAGACATTCACAAAATTAAGCTAGTGAATTAGATGACTGATCTTTTTGTGTCAAATCTTAATACTGTTTCGTAAAGTTTATTTTCTTCTAACTAAAAGAAAAAAAGTACATGACTTACCTGATATAAAACTGCTGGTGCAGACTTTCGTATGAAGGCTTCTTCAGTTTGCCAACACACTAAAAATTTTTTTCTAACCTTTTTTTATTTAAATTTTGAAGTACACATTATACAATAAGACTCTTGTGTACATTATAACCAATCCCCTTGAGCAGAGCTCTAGGTACGGATCTCGTGCTTAATCACTCAACATAGAAAGCAGATGCGGACAGTTGCAATTTGTAGAACATAAACAGAATAAGTTTATAATTAGGTAACATCATAATAATCCAAAAGAATTTGTAGTATTAATACGTAGTAAGACAGATGCACTTACATACGTGCACCCAAAAGAAGAAAGGTGAGCGTTATGACACAACAGCTATGACAAGGTAACGAACACTACAACATTTGCTATAGCGGCAAAACACCAAAACATTCACATGTCAACGTTATACATGTTATACAAATTATCATACACATTTTTTCTTAGAGCTACAATTATTGCACCAAAATTTAAAATATCGTACCAGGCCATAGGCCAGGTGGAGTTGCACCTGGTCGCAGCAGGTGTGCGCTGGTTGGTAATGACAGATGTGCGATACTTGAGTGTGTGTGGCAGATCAGTGATGGTGGCAGGGCATGTGTGAACTTGACACCGACGTGTGACATCTGCCATCCCGGCCATCTGCCAGTGCAGGATACATGGCTTTGCTGCCCCCTCCCTCTACCAGGGCATGAAGAAGCCAGTCTTGAAGCAGCGGCCACGATGGACAGAATGAGAGAGAGACGTGGTGCGCTTCTGGACTCTGAGCGTCCAGCGAGAAATGTAATGCGCGTGTGCAACTATCCGGCCCAGTGTTTTACTTTGTTTCACCATTTGGAACTGGCTCAATTAAGGCCTTAGGGTATGGGGGTGTGGACCGCCCCATAAGTGTCCATGTAAGGTGTAGTTTTCTCCAGATCCTCCTTGCTTTTCCCGATACGCAGCTGTTTCGACCCGCCAGGTGAGAGAGGGGCACGCCGGCACGAACAGACCACGACCCATCGAGCCTCGTGTTCCCGGCTACACGCTTAACCGGGTGGCGCCCAGAGAATTCAGACGCAGCTCCGTTCCTACCTCACTCTCACCGGACACGGCGTCAACTGCAATAAGTACTTATTAGGAGTCAGAATTTGATACTATCATATAGACTACATTATACATTACTTATACATGACAAAGTGCACTTACATAAATGCACACAGATATAAACATTTGCATAATCATACACATGTGAGACCCATACGCATGTACAGGTGCAAAACAAGCATATAAGGTATTGTGACATGGTCAAACATACGTTTAGTTTAGTTTATTGCATCCGTGGAGTTTTTTTTTGTACATTTTTGCACAAAGATATTGGACAAGTCATTTACAATATACAATCAAATGACTAGGCTAAATGACATAAGTTATAGCCTACATTTAAAATTAGACACTAAAAGAGTGAAATTCAACATTTCTTGTCGGTTCGGGCTCGCGCGTGGGCTCACGTCAGCATAGTATATCTATGTTTGATGATGGTATCGTGCTCAGTAATGTGGTGTAGTATTAATGTTTTTGTTTGCTTTTTGAATTTTTTGATAGAATGTGTTGTTTTTATTTCCAAGGGGAGTGCATTATAATACAGAAAACCTTAAATGAGAACTGATTTTTACCATAATGGGTGTTTATATTTTGGAGGTAGAGATTATTTTGGTTCCTGGTGTTTATGTTGTGTCTGTTCCTGTGCGTTGCGTAGTACAGATCAGAGTAGGTGTGCAAATGAGTCAAAATGCTGTGTTTATAGAGTCCATAAATTGGCAAAACATCACATGTAAATGTCAACACTATGGTGGTTGTTTGGCAAGTTATAGGCAATTTTGAGAGCTCTGTTCTGGGCTACCTGTAGTGGCGAGAGCAGGTGGTTTGAAGCTGAACCCCATATCAGTGATAAATAATATAAGTGACAGTGTATTAAGGTATTGTATATATATATATTTTTTTTTATCTTTATAGGTAATGTAAGTAGTCTACAGAGAGCCCCAATTGCTGGTAGGATTTTCTTTAGCACATCATCAATATGATACTTCCATTTTAAGTGCTGATCAATTATTAAACCAATATACTTAATATGGGTTGTTTGTCCGATACTCTTATTGTTTATCATCGGGCTATTATTAAAGTATTTTTGTTTTTAGGTGTTTGGAAAATAATGAATTTAGTTTTGTCTACATTTAGTGTTAATTATTTAATTCTAAGGTATTCCGCTATAAGTAGCAGATCATTTTGCATATCCTGGGCCACTGTATCTATACTATTGCATGAATCATAAAATATAACTGCATCATCGCATAAAGTGTAATTGTTCCCTTCCTAGTAAGCTTAGATGTCATTTATGTAAACAAGGAACAGCAAGGGACCTAGTACGCTACCCTGTGGCACCCCTGTTGTTATCCCTTGTTGGTTACTTACTTTTCCAGAGACATTAACATATTCTGCTCTGTTGGTGAGATAACTCTTAATAAGTGTTAGGCCTAAAGCACGGTCGTAGAAGAACAGGTCTGGACACTCGCCTGGAAACTTGACCCCCTTGTTGTTTGGCTGTAGTTCACCAAGTTACCGAGAATATTATGTTTTATTGGCGCTGATGTTACAGCGTTTTTTTTATTTATTTATTTATTCACATATTTACACAGAGGTTAAATTACAAATCCTTTTAATCCCCTTGAGCATTGCTCTTTCGGGGATCTAATACAATTTTATGGTTGTACATATTGTAGGCAGGTTGTACATGCTGAGAATGCAACCTATATCACTAAGCCTATGTATTGTAGGCTTAATTATTAAAACACTATATTTTATAACATTTTATACTCTAGGTCAAGTTAAACAAGATAATAAACAGGTTGTACATTAACACATAAATTAAACAAAATAACTGCAAATTGCACAATAACACATTAATTAAACAAAATAACAACAAATTGCACAAAAACACATATTTTAAAACATAGCAAATTGTACAAGAACACATAATTTAAGTATAACAAATTGCACAAGAACACATAATTTAAACATAACAAATTGCACAATAACACAATTTAAACAAAATAACATCAGAAATTGCACAAGTACACATACTTTAAGCATAACAAATTGCACGAGAACAGATAATTTTAAATAAAATAACAATATATTGCCCAAGAACATATAATTTAAACAAATTAACAACAAATTGCACAAGAACACATAATAACAGATAGAAATATTTGCTGTATGGGCATAATTAGGTATATGATTAGTAGGGCCCATGTTCTTCATACATACACAATACACACACAATATCTGCTCTGCTTTTCATGTTAGGTGTTTAAGTAAATGTTCTTTAAGATATTTTTTAGATTGAGTACAATTACAGTCTTTTAGGCTTTCTGGCAGTGCATTATACAGTTAATACCCCTGAAATGTATATGCCTTCCTTCCAAATTCAGTCCTTATGTTGTGGAGAAATTTATTGCTTGCTTGTCTTGTGCTGTATGAGTGTCTAGTTTTACCGTTAGATGAACAATTGTTGTGTATACAAGTAAGAAGATTTAACTTATATGAATGTCTGATGGGAAGTACTTTACAGGAGTGGTACATGGTGTGGACACTCGCTTATCTAACAATGTATTTTAGCTTTGTTTAGGCGGGTTGTACCTTTTACAACTTCTACACCCAAAAGTGTTGTTGGGTGTAGTGGGTGTAGATGGCCAGAGACAAAGGGTGTAGGAAGTGCAGAAAGTCCGCCTGAACGCCTAGGTGTAGATGAGTGTGATTTGTTTTGTTTACTAGTGACATGGCAGTAAATTGTAAATATTGCGAGATATTTGAATGCAGGCAAAGACAGATGCAGGTGATGAATTCGATGATAAACGTGCCGTTACAGCACCTACTTGAGCAAATCTGTATAGTGTTTTGATCGAATTACAAATTTTAATAAAATTTTTGGTCCTATAATCTTAATGTATAACCTTTATGCAGCTCATTTCATACGTCGCGTCACACAACAGACAACAGGTAGTTCTACTAGAGACGGAATGTCAATTCTTAAATTAATTTTATTAGTTTTACGAGTTGATATAATTAGGCTATATTCATTACAAGTAGTAACATAACCCACAAATGTTACTAAAAATAGCAATATAAATATAAATTTTATTTTACACATCTTCCTGATGAAACAGAATACAATTTTTACTATATTGCAGATGTTCTGATTCAAAACTGGAAAGCCAATTTCTTAAGACAACACAGCTATTTGTAACATGTTTCGAAAATAGCGCCGAATTCTGTTTTACAACTTCTACACCCAAACTACTCCACCTCGCAGAGGTGGTGTAGAAGGTGTAGCACCCGGGTGTAGAAGTTGTAGTTACACCCGCCACATGAGCGCTTTGGTTGTAACAACCAAAACGTCACTTCCGGCAAGAAAAACGCGATGTTGCAGTTTGGGTGTAGAAGTTGTAAAAGTTGCAGCTAGGTGTAGACCGTCTAAACACGAGCGTCTCGAGACAGACACTGGACGCGAAGACTGCGCATGCGCGTCCGATTTAGACACTTGGAAACGGACTGTGCCCGGTACCCGGGCTCGCCTTGCTCTACCCTGGAATAGCGGAATTGAATGAACAGCATGTTCGCACATTATTTTTCCCGTCATCCATTTTTTAATTTTTCGTTAAGTAACCCGTAAAAATC